>CAUYON010169262.1:0-15797 GCA_963573935.1 Arctocebus calabarensis
TGGAGGAAATCAAGTTACTCATGTCTATTAGAGTTTTTCTTATAAATTGAGGTGCATTCTGGTTGGGTGCATAAATATTAATAATTGAAATCTCATCATATTGAGTATTACCTTTAACAAATATGAAATGTCCATCTTTATTTTTCATTACTTTGGTTGGTTTAAAGCCTATTGTATCTGAAAATAAGATTGCAACACCTGCTTATTTCTGTTTACCATTTGCCTGGAATATAGATGTCCATCCCTTCACCTTAAGTCTAATTTTTTCTTTTAAGGTAAGATGAGATTCTTGTATGCAGCAGATGTCTGACCTGAGTTTTTGTGTTCATTCAGCCAATCTATGCCTCTTTAGAGGACAATTTAAACCATTCACATTAATTGAAAATATTGATAAATCTTTAGAAAATCTAGTGGACATTTTTAATCCTTTAGTCATTGTGGAATTTGGAATTTGATAAAAAGTTTCTGCATGAGTTTACTTTTGCGTTGGAGGATTACACTGGTCATTATGGATAGGTCTGAGAATATCCTGGAGAGCTGGTTTGGTTATAGTAAATTTCTTCAACATGTGGATGTCATTAAAGTATTTAATTTCTCCATCATAGATGAAACTAAGTTTGACTGGATACAGGATCCTCGGTTGAAAGTTATTTTGTTTTAGGAGATTAAATGCCAATGACTATTCTCTTCTAACTTGAAAGGTTTGATCAGAGAGATCTGCAGTTATTCTAATATTCTTCCCCTTGTAGGTTATCGATTTCTTGCATCTGGTTGCTTTCAAAATTTCCTCCTTCATATTTACTTTAGTGAACTTAATTATGATGTGCCTGGGGGGTGTCTTATTTGGGTTGAGTCATGCTGGGGTTCTGAAACTGTCTGCTATCTGAATTTCAGAATCTCTTGGCATGTTTGGAAAGTTCTCTTTCATAATCTCATAAGAGATTCTGTGTCTTGTGAAGCTGCTTTGTCACTTTCGGGGATCCCTATGAGGCGAATATTGGTTTTCTTCGAGTTATCCAAGAGCTCTCTGAGAGAGTGATCTGTTTTTGCCTTCCATTTCTCTTGCTCTTTGGAGGTTTGAGAGCGTTCAAAAGCTTTGTCTTCCATGTCAAAAATCCTTTCTTCTACTTGCTCCATTCTGTTACTGAGGGATTCTACTGAATTTCTCAGATCTTTAAGGGCTGCAACTTCTTGCCTCAATGTTTCAAAATATTTGGTCATTTTGTCTTTGAATTCTTTGAATTCTTGAGACATTTATTGGGTCATCTTTTGGATTACTGCTTGAAATTCTAATTCCATCTTTTCCTTCATTCCACTGATCTTATTTGCAATCCAGATTCTAAATTCGATTTCAGACATCTCAGACATTTGCCTATGCAGGAGATCTTGTGCTGTGTCTGCCTTGTCATTACTTGGAAGGATTGTTCTACCCTGGCATGATTATTCATATTGCCAGGGTTTTTCCATTGGTTCTACTCCATGGTTGTTTTTCACTGTTGCATCTGGCCCTTCAAGTGGTGGGGGCAAGGCCGTGCACTTGTTCGGGAAGTTTCTGGCTGGCAGTGGGCCTGCAGAGAGGCCTGTCCGTCACTGGTGGGGTCCTGGGAAGAAGGCTGGCCTGCGGAGGCCCTGTGGGTGTCAGGCAGAGGCCCACACAGCTGCCAGGAGTGACCCTGGCCAGGGGCCTGGCGGTTGCGGGTAGAGTCCCTGGCAGAAAGCAGACCTACAGAAGCCAAGCAAGTGTGGGGTGCAGGGCTAGGCAGTCGCCAGGAGAGTTCCTGGCTGGGGGAAGGCCTGCAGAGGCCTGGCAGTTGCCAGTGGAGTCTGTAGCAGACGACAGGCCTGCGGAAGCCCATTAAGCACAGGGTGCAGGGCCAGGTGGTCACCAGTGGAGTTCCTTGCCCAGGGTGGGTCTGCAGAGGCCTGGCAGTTGCAATCAGAGTTCCTGGCAGAAGGCAGGCCTGTGGAAGCCCTGCAGGCTCTGGTGCGGGACCACACAGTTGCCAGGGGATTTACTGGCCCGAGGGTGGGCCTGCAGGGGCCCCGTTGGTGCCAGGCGGAGGCCTGCATGGTTGCCGGGGGAGTTCCTGGCTGGGGACAGACCTGCAGAGGCCTGGTAGTCACTAGTAGAGTCTCTAGCAGATGGCAGACCTGCAGGAGCCCAGCAAGTCCAGGTGTGGGGGCAGCAGTTGTGGGGGAGTTCCTGGCATGGGCCACCTTGCAGAGGCCTGACAGTTGCAGGCAGAGTTCCTGGCAGAAGGCGTTCCTGTGAAAGCCCTGCATGGTTGGGGTGCAGGGCTCCACAGTGGTCAGGGGTTTTACTGGCCAGGGGCGGACCTGCGGGGGCCCCGCGCATGCCAGGTGGAAGCCTGCACAGTTGGCGGGGGAGTTCCTGGCCGGGAGAAGACCTGCAGAGGCCTGGCGGTCACTGGCAGAGTCTCTAGCAGACGGCAGACCTGCGGTAGCCTGGCAAGCACTGGTGCAGGGCCTTACGGTTGCAGGCAGAGTTCCTGGCAGAAGGCATACCTGTTAAAGCCCTGCAGGCTTAGGGTACAGGGCTGCACAGTTGCCAGGGGATTTACTGGCCAGGGGCAGACCTGCAGGGGCCCTGTGGGGGCCGGGCAGAGGCCTGCGCGGTCACTGGGGGAGTTCCTGGCTGGGGGCAGACCTGCAGAGGCCTGGTGGTCGCTGGCAGAGTTTCTAGCATGGCAAGCCTGCGAAAGCCTGGCAAGCATGGGGCGCAGGGCCAGGCAGCTGCCAGAGGAATTCCTGGCCAGGGGACAGGCCTGTAGAGGCCTGGCAGTTGTTGGCGGAGTTGCTGCCAGAAGGCAGGCCTATGGAATTCCTGCAGACTCACGGCACAGGGCTGCATGGTCACCTGTGGATTTACTGGCCAGGGGCTGGCCTGCAGGGTCCCTGCAAGTGCCAGATGGAGGCCCTTGCAGTTGCCAGGGTAGTTCCTGGCTGGGGGCAGACCTGCAGAGGCCTGAAAGTTGTTGGCAGAGTTCCTGGTAGAAGGCAGGCCTGCAGAAGCCCTGCTGGCTCGGGGCGCAGGGCCGCTCGGTCGCCAGGGGATTTGCTGAACAGGGGCAGACCTGCGGAGGTCTGGCAGTCGCCGTCAGAGTTTCTAGCAGACGGCTAGCCTGTAGAAGGCCGGCAAGCATGGGGCACAGGGCTGGGCATTCACCTGCGGCTTCACTGGCCGGAGGGGAGGGAGGCTCGCCAGAAAGATGTCTTTTAAACAATAATCACTCATGTGGCAATAATCTATTACTGAACTTCTATTATTTCCTACATGTGTGTTTTACTGGTGATACCTTGTAAGGACATATGAAGAACAATTCAAGACAGTGGGTGCTGAATGACATAAGAGTAGAGCTGATTTTCAGAGTTTGAGCCTTCTCTAGAAGGACAGGTATGTGCCCTGTGCAAACTTAGGGGAAGAATCCTGGAAAAATGAAAACTAAGCAAGTCTTCAAAAGTTGAGTAGAACTGAAGAAATTGATACAAGTATGAAGGCATATTAAGACAGGAAAAAAATACAATTACAAGTAAAAGGTCTAAATCCTAGAACCTGCAGCATAATAGCCTAGATTGTTTGGTAGATGAAGAGTAAGAAGAATAAAGAAAAACATAGATGCAGATGAGATAGGAGGAAAAAGAAGAAAATGATAACTAGATAATGAATGAGGAAGAAGAAAAACAGGGAGAGTGAAGAAGAGTAGAAAAAAAGAAAAATGATGAGAATCTTGTCAGATGTTCCTAGATATCAGATATTCATGTCAGTGGCTTCTGAAGGTCTGGTAAGATCAAAGAGTTGAGGAATGCGCCCGGGTAGCCAGGCTTTCTTAGTGGGTTGTGTGAAAACAGTCCCAGGCTGACCTGGTTGAAATATCTTGAATCACAGTTTCAAGTTCAGCCTAAACTCACCCTGGCACATGAGGGGATTATGACAAGGCAAGGGTATGTAAATTCATGTAGTAACAGGTGGTAAAGTTCCCATGTCAGATAATATTTCTCAAATATTCTACTATATTTTTATAGTAAAATTCCTAATATGTAGATTCAGTCCATAACAGTGCAAATTTTTTCTAGTTCTTGTCAGAAAAGGTTGTTCCTGAGAGAGTTTGCAAATATCTATCCCATCAAATTTTTTAAATTCATCATGCTATTTAATGTAGCTAATTTGCTCTTGGTCATGAAATAGAAAAATTCTAAAAGCCTAACTTTCACATATAAATTCTTAATAATAATTAATCTGAGTAAAAAAACTCAGGCAAAAATAACATCATCAGTCAACAAGCTCCAAAATAATGTTTTTCTTCTATCGATTATTTTATTGAATATTGACAATGAATTTTCTGGGAGAAAATCTAAACATAAAGATCAACATGAAAACGAACATATAATCATGAATAGGTCCTCCAACTAAAAATGTGCCTACTTTCTAATACTCACGTACTGTGTTTTAATATTTTTAGCTTTTTAACAGCTTACAATTGACATGTTTATAATTCATGATTGTACTTTATAGCATTGGGAGTACATTTAAATAAGTAAAGAAGTTTCAGTATGAATTGTCAGATGAATAGAATTGTCCTTTAGCTCTTTCCAAGCTGCCAGCAGGCTAAGGAGCAATCATACCTCACTCTCCTTATTGCCCCATATCACCCTGGGATGGCAGCATCAAGGTGTCTTTCCTCAGGAACAATGACCTTATCTTAATGATATAACTTCTGAAGATCCATGGCTTTCATTGTTTTTAAAAAAAAAAAATAGCTTAAGATAAATTTACAAATGAACCAACAAATAAACAAAACAGAATGAAGCCCAAATACCTTTAAGTAGTACACTTCTGGAGGAATGTAGAACTACCAGGTAAGAAAGAAAAGCTTCCACTGTGCCATTAACTTCATTAAATGCATTTGTGCTCTTCATGAATTTTCCCTTTGTCTGAGGCCATTAGAAGAACCACAGGTTTGAAAGGCTGACTCCCAGGGAGATTATTGGAGGAAATATCAGGGCTGACCATTAACTTTACACTGGAATAGCCTCTGATTAAAAATCATGCTCAGAACGTATAGGACTTCCTCTCTGATAAAAGTTACCCTACTGGGTTACAGATTTTAATGTCATTTGAGTTTTTCTTGTACGAGAATAATAATTATGTTCCTGCAATGTTGGGGTGATTTAGATTTTAAAAACTGTATTCTATTTAAAATGCATTATAACTCAAATCTTTGAAGGAAGCCTGCACTCTCAGGGTTTAGTGAACAATCACAGCTCTTGAAACCTTGCTGAATTATTTGTGTAAATTCCAATTTTCTTAATGAGGAGTCAATAAGAAAATTGACTGGTTTTCTATCATGCCAATTTTGTTCATTAATATTTATGAAACTCTTTGTTTTATATGGTGAGAGTCTTGTTTTGGTTTTTTTGGTGACCACCATGTTTCTTTCCTGAAAAACATTTAAGTTGGCATCTCCATTAGTGTCATGCAAAATATTTAACCTAGTGAAAAATATTGTAGATTATACCTGAGGAAAATGAAGGGGAAATGGAGCTAATGAATACATACTATTTATTATGTCCTGACAGCAAAATAGAAACTCTGTTATATCCACATCAAAAGAAATTTCCTGTTCCCAGTTTTGAAAGGAGAAGGAGGTGCTCACAATAAGAAAATGTATCAGAGACTCTTGTGGAGGGTTCAGAACTTAATATGCAAAATCAAGTAATAAATTCATTGGCTTTTACTTTATATTTGCTTCTAGAGTGAGAAAGAGTATGATTAAAAGAGAGTAAAAAAAAAGTATATATGACTTTCAGTATAGATAATTTATTTGTTAAGTAAGTTATTTAACAAATGACTAGTGGCCATATTGTAAAGTAAGTTTCAAAACAATTTTAGATTTTCTTTATCATTATTTTAGATTTGTGCTCTCATATGTATCAGATTTCTATGGAAATAAATCACATTTTCCATAAACTTGTTATGAAAGATATAAAGTACCCATAATAGCATGAAATTCTAACAAAGTCTGCTTTGTTGCTTCCATATTAATCTACCCAACTGCTGAATTTATCCTGGAAATGTGCCCAACATACAATGGTCAACATTCATATTAGCAACCGAGAAAATCAAGAAATATGCCTATTAAAGAAAACAATCATGTGTGGACAACACAACCTTCAGCCTCAATACACATAACACACACACAAGCACGCACATCCCTACACCTACTCACATACAACAGCTGCATCAAGAAGAAAAAGATAAGCTGTGACTGCAAGCAAGCTGCAGGTGTGCCCAAGGTCATACATCCTTCCTCCTTTCCTGCACAGTTTACATCATCAACTGCCATAGGAAGATGGTATCTCATAGCAAGAACCTTTTTCCATTAACTGTGGGCCATAAGCAGTTTTCAGACTGACACTTTCAAAGCTAAATCAGCATCTAGATTGATTACAAGTCTTCTTTATTACCCATAGCTTGTGTGAAATCCCATATTACTCCGTATCTCTCTAACATGCTCATAAAAGCTACAAACATACATTCAGTATTATGAATATTCTGTTATTTCTGTCTCTTGCACTATACACTATAAACTCTGTGAATTGAAAGATATTGCACGTTGTTCACCTTTGTTAACCCTGTAAGCCAGAATGTTAGAGGACGAGACTGAGACACAGGGCTAGGACCAGATGCAGGGTCTTGAAGATCAAGTGCAGGCATTAAAACAAACAACTCTTAAGCAGAATGTAGCTAGAGTGGCTGATAATTCAAACAAGAGCCAGCTTTGACTGGCTTGTCAGCTATCTCTGCCATCTTACAGGAACTTTGGCTAATGATAATATCATTTACGTTGTGCTTTTTAAATTTATCCACCCTCTAAATCACCATGATAGTTCTGAAACAATCATATAAACTGTAAAGATGGAAGTAAACCAAGTCTAAGAATGTATAGTAAAAGACATTCCTTTGGCCTTGAATATTCCTCCTCTCAATTGTAAGACTACAAAAGATCTAAAACCACTTTCTCCAAATGCAATTGCTGTCTTTCTACCCTGTTCATGCTTCTCCTGAGAGTGTACTTTTGCTTTTAATAAAAGTTTTCACTTAGCTGGCTTATGTGGTATGTCCTAAATTTCTTTTTCTGGCAAACACCAATAACTTGGAAAAACATGCCTTGGAGGCTAGTAACAAGGAGACCAACAGGGACTCCAAAGTGGATGCTAGGAATGATCAGTGCTTCAAGACAGGAGAGAGCTTTGACTTTGGGAGCCCTGCACAAAGATGGGGGTCACAGCAGCACAGAGGGTCCACTGCAAGTCCTTAGGCAGGACAACCAACAGGACAGAGCTGTCCTCAAGAAGAAAACAATGCCAAAGGTTATTAGAAAATATCATAGAATTTGAGCAAGGCTATAATTTGACACTCATTCAACTTAAATGATTTATACTTAAAAAATTAATTAATGCTAAAATTGTATATATTTATAGTATACAGCATGATGTTTTGAAGCATGTATATATTATGAAATATCTAAGTCAAGCTATTTAACATGAATTACCTCACATGATTATCATTTTAGTATGTGGAGAACACCTATCTCTATCTTTTAATAATTTCTAGGCATAAAATATAATTTATTAACTGTGGTCACCGTGATGTATAGTATTTCTCTTGAATTTCTCCTACCTGAAAATTTATATCTTTTGACCAATATCTCCTCAAACCCTAGATTCTGATAAGTACCATATTATCCTCTGTTTTTATGAATTCAATTTGGTTACACCACACTAACATTTACTGTACTTACACTACAGTAAGATAATGGTGTTTGTCTATCCATCCTGTGGGAACTGCTTTCCATGTAAGGAACTGTGCATTCAATATCTCACACTGAATAATCACTACCAAATACATATATGGACTTAAAGAAGATGGGCATTTAGACTTCTGCGAAATTAAAAAGCTTTGATTACAAAAGAATTACCTAAGGTAATACAATTCCTCCTTCATTCTCAGCCTCATCCAGATGTGTCCAAATAAAATAGAGGCCCTATAAGCTGCTCAGGGCTCACTTTATAACCTGACTTCTTTGAACTCTTGGGGAAGAGAAGTGCCTGGTGATGGCTTGAATATCTTTTTTTTGGAACATGTCTTTTTTATAGCAAGTTGTAGGCCTGGGATGGGGAGGGAGAAAAATAATTTTATGTCTGCTTACATGGAAAGGCATCCTGTATGTATCCTTAACGTTTCTTCTGAGCAAATTGCCAACTGACATTAAAGAAAGGTCCCACTAACATGATGTTTAAAAAAAAAGAAAAGAGAAGAAAAACACAATAAAATGAAAAGCAAAAGGATTCTCTCTGTGGCACATAAAAACGATAAGGATAAGGACATAGAGGAGGAGACTTAGCCATAAGCCAGCACCTGTCAACCTTCAATGTTCTCAGTAAATGAAAAAAAATTAGAGAAAAAAATAGGCAAGATATGTAAACAGGATTTCATCAAAGACATAAAAATAGCCAATAACCACATGAAAACATGCTCCAAGTCATTATTTTTTAAAAAATGGATGTTAAAAATCACAGTGAGCTACTACTTCACACAAACAAGAATGATTGAAATAAGAAGACACACATATTAAAGATTGCGTGGAGATCTTATATAATTTTCAACTGACTGATACAAATCCTAAGACTACAGCAGAAGTCTGAATGCTCAGTTACTCGAATCAAAGAGTTTTCTATCTTCTATTTTCTGGTTTCTCCTCAGAATCATATGAACTTGCTCATGAATTAGGGAATGCAATGAGGGACTGATTGCTTAAAATAAGGTTAACTTCCAGTATGGTCTCAGAGGATTTATCCAGAGGACATACTCAGCAGGATTTATCAGCTCTTCATGGCTTATGTTTAGTAAATTTTATTTTATATTCAGAAAATATTGTACACATCTTTACTGATGGCTCAGAATCACCTGATTAAAACTGGTGCAATTATTTGGGGCCATACACATTTCTGAGTTTCACCGTGTGTGCATGATTGATTGCAACTTGGGCTTTAAAGTCTTAGTTCTTCCTCACTTCTTATCTCATTTGTCCCCTTTAAATCTTTTCCTAAACTTTCTGTTTCTGATTTGATATTAATTCCTGAGGACATAGATGATGCATAATATTCCACTCTTGTAAAAGTACACCTAATCCTTTCTACTTCTATAGGTGAATAATTATTCCTACTGTTTATGTAACAATGTATCAGCAGCTACAGCTTAGTTTTGATGGCCCTTTACACTAAACACAGTAAGATACCCAGGTGACAAATAAAAATGGTTCTACTCTCTCCTTCCTGCATGTGCAAATCGGGTACCTTATTGTGCGGGAGTAACAATATATCATTTTATTGTAAATAAGAACTGCTTTTGGAAAAACAAAAATTGTTGAAAGATAGTCTGAACAAGTTCCTATTGCTTCAAAGTTTTGTTTTTAGATTTATGGTTTTTTACTTTTTATGCAGTGATATATAATATTTCACAGTCTTAGTTTTATATACTTGATGTAACTTTATAAAAAGGGAGAATTAATTTGATTTTAGGATAATGTGCATGCATCTTACTATTCTGTTTAAATAAAAGTACTACCATGCAGAGATAAGAATCCCAAAACACACACATTAGGTTTTCCTTGACTATATTCACAAAAGAGTTTCAATTTTCTGAAGCATGTCTGCTTATTCCTATACCTTGTTATGAATATAGTACTTAATATAGTTACTTTCATTCTCTTTTTGTTCCTGCGGCGGCACTACTGATAAATCCTTATATGTTTTCCTTTGCTTGCTCTTAATGTTTTCCTTTCCAATTTGTAGACAGATAAGATTAAAAGACTTGTCATGACTTTAAATAAAGATATGTTAGAAGCAAAAAACACCTTCTGTATCAACAATTATTTTCTCTCATTTCTAAATGAATAAGCCCGTACTGTTTTATAATTATGAGGCTAGAATTCTACAAGTTATCTCTCTCCTCTGTGTGTGTGTGTGTGTGTGTGTATATATATATATATATATATTTTTTTTTTTTTTTGGTCAGATGGCTTCCTGTTGGGTTCTGTCAAATTAAGACAAGAAGACAGGATTTGATCCTTCGATTTCCCTGCTGTTGCTTCTGACAGGATTTGATCCTTCCATTTCTTCTGCTGTTACTGCAGTACTGAGCCTTCACCAGTTATGAGTAGTTGGATGTATATCTATTGCATTTGCCACTACCAGAACCAACTTCAGGATGCGTGCTCAGAAGTAGTACTCCCAGTTGAGCAGGACTAACTCCTCAGTGGTCTCTGCCCTGTGAAGGTCCTCTTCCAAGCTTTTGAGTTACCAAAAGCACCATATTGAGTTCCATATCTGTAAAACTCTCCTCCAACTTCTGGGATGTCAGAAGCAACTGGGATATGCCCTTTCCCCAAATTTCTATGCTCAAGTTCTCTGAGCTTACAGGCTCAAATAACCACAGTCTCTTCTGTTTGTTTGTTTGTTTCTCAGCTTTAGGGTGGTAGGTACAGCAGTTATTGCCTTTGTATTACTCTTCAAAGTTTTCTTTTTGTTCTTTCATTCCCCTAACAAATATTTAACCAATTTCTCATATTAAATTCTTTCAGCTGAAATATTTAGTTCGACTTCTGTTTGCCTGCTATTGCTCTGATTTTGAAATGGTGATTTTATGTAGAATGGAGCTAGGGACTAAAGCCACAAAGGCCTGTTTCTGGGATTAGTTTGATAACAGCCTTGGCTCTAAATATGGTGCTGAGCTTCTTTCCATTAGAAGATTGATACTAGAAATCCATAAGTGCATTAGACTCATGATTAATTAAATGCTCTTTATAGCTAACTAACCTAACAGATTAAGTGCCTTCCTAAGCAAGGACACAGAGGAAGAAAGTGTTCTGTGGCAATTGGACTTTAAGCGTGTGTGTGCGTGTGTGCATGCATGTGTAAAGGTTATTAATAATATGTGCATCTTATATAGTTATGTAGTTCTCTGACAAAAATAAAGTGAAAAAATTTCAGCATAACATTTCGGCTCTAGTTACATTAAAAAGTAAAAAAAGGACTTCTCGTTCTGCCAATGTGAAATAACCTCATCCTTCCAGGTTCTCCTTCTTAGGATTAAAAGCCTCTAGGAATAGCACTGTAGGAAGAAGAATACTCTGAAAGTTGGAAATAAGAAAGCATACTTCCCAAATAAGTCAGAACTTGAGGGATGACATAGTGGTGATTTATCTGGTACTTATATTGCTTTCCATATATCCGGGACATGATGTTTTAAAAGCTTCCAACCCACAATTCTCAAAAGGCACAGACAATAAAATCTTCAAGAAAAGCCTTCTCAAATCAAAGAAGACACAAACAAAGAGAGAGACATACTATGTTTATCGATTGGAAGACTCAATAAATATATCAATTCTCTTCAAAATTGATCTCTAGGTTTAATTCACTTCCCATCAAAATCCCAGGTTTCTTGCTAGACATAGACTAGTTTATTCAAACGTTTATGTAGAAAGGTTAAGCCTTAAAATGTTTAAAACAATCTTTAACAGAGAATGAAGTGAAAGGAATTACTATACCTAGTACTAAGGCCTACTAGGTAATCAAGAGAATGTACTATTGGCGGAGGTATAAACATGTAGATCAATGAAATAGAATAGAGATCTCAGACACAGACCCATAGAAATACGCTCATCTAGATTTTGATGAAGATATAAAAGCCATCCAATAGAGGAAAGTTAGTCTGTTCAACTAAAGGTGTTGAAGCAACTGAACATGAATAGGATGAAAACACAAACCTAACTTAGAACTCATACCTTGTGCAAGAATTACTTAAAATAGGCTGGGCGCAGTGGCTCATGCCTGTAATCCCAGCACCCTGGGAGACCGAGGCGGGTTGACTGTCTTGAGTTCACAGGTTTGAGACCAGCCTGAGCAAGACCATGACCTCATCTCCAAAAATAGCTGGACATTGTGGCGGGTGCCTTTAGTCACAGTGACTTGGGAGGCTGAGGCAAGAAAATCACTTGAGCCCAAGAGTTTGAGGTTGCTGTGAGCTATGATGCTACTGCACTCTACCCAGGGTGACAAAGTGAGATTCTGTCTCAAAAATAATAATATTACTCAAACTATTTACAGATTCAAAAAGAAAGACTTTTAGGAAACAGTCATGTAAAAAAATCATGTAATCTTGGCTAGAGAAACTGTCCTTAGATTTGACAACCAAAACATAATCTATAAAAGAAAAAAGTGATAAATCATATCAAAACACTTCAAATCCCTATGAAAAATAATTTTAATTAATCTGTAGCTCTATTCTGCCCTCGCAGAGGCTGAACATAATTTCATACTTAAGTGTGGGCTGAACATAGTGACTTTTGATGGAAGGAGAGTAACTTTGTATTAGGGAAATCTAGTAAATACCTCAGCCAGATGATCAAATTTCCTATTATCATTCTGATAATATCATTCTCATTATATTTGCCCATGATATAATGTGAGAAAAATAGCATTTTACCTCTGTAATATTTCTCCCCAGAACACATAAATACAACCTAAAAATGCCAAAAAATAACCAAAACCTAACAAGCAAGAAAAGCAGCAAATCCAAACTGAGGGGCATTTTTCAAAATTTTGGACAAGTACTCCTCAAAACTATCACAGTCATCATAAACTAGAAAAGTCTAGGAAACTGCCATTGCCAAGAAGCAGCTAAGGAGACATGACTGCTTATGTTACCCGGAGTGCCATTCTAGGACACAAAAAGGATGTGGAGTAAATACCAAGGACATTTGGATAACATACAAACACTAGCTAATAGTAATGTATCAATACTGCATTATTACAACTTTGACCAATTATTATAACAAATATACCATGGTAAAGTAAGGTGTTAAAAGTAAGGAGAACCGCGTGCAGAGAATATGTACTATCATTGCAATTTTTATCTAAGTCCAAAATTGTTCTAAACTAAAACATTTCACTAAGCAAAAGAAAAAATAAAACATTTTTGATTTGCAAAGGCCCTGGGAAAAGGATGTAAAGATACACTACAGATTGGAAGAAAATACTGGAAAATCACCTAGCTGACAGAGTACCATGACTGCATTAAGAATATGTACAGACCTCTAAAGACTCAACTGTGAAAAAAAAAAAAATCGATATAATTAGAATATAGGTAAAAGACATGAGCAGGCATTTCACTAATGTAGGTGTAAATGAAGATGGCACATAAGTGCATGAGAAGATGTTTGACATCATTCATCATTGGCCATCAGGGAGATAAAAATTATGACTATAGTGAAATGTCATTCAGACATACTTGAACGGAGAAAATTAAAAATAAACTGGCAAACCTAAATGCTGGCTAGAATGAGAAGAAACTGGGTCATTCATGGATTGCATATGGGAATGTAGAATGGTCTAGCCACTCTGAAATATAATTTTTCCATCTCTTATGAAATTAAACGTACATTTATTATGCCACTACATTTTTAGATGTTACTTCCAAAAAATAAAAACATACGTTTACTAAAAAGTTATGCATAAGAAATGTTTGAAGTAAGTTGATTGTGGCTCTCAGAGAGAAAATGAGGGATTCTTGTGATGAAACAATTCTGAATCTAAACTGTAATGAAGTCCACATTCTTCTTGTAATACAGAGTTTTACAAAAGGTTACCCTTCAGAAAATTAGGTACATGGAATCTTTTCCTTATTTCTAACTAACTGCTATGAATATACAATTGTCTTAATATAAAACGTACAATTTTTTAAAAGTACTTATATGGTAGTCCTAAAACAATGCTTAAATTCTTACAGATTCACAGATGTAATCACAGAAAATCATACTTAATATTTGCGTTGCTTGCAGTATTACAATTTAAAATGAATTTACAGATTAACCAACCAATTAACTTTCCCTTGTATCTCCTATCCTAAATTTTGCGTAAATTTCAGAATTAACCTCTTGCTCGTCCAGCTGGTTGCCACATCCTATTAATTCTTAAACTAGTTCCTACTGTATTCTTGATGTAAGCCAGATCCAAATATTGCTTCTGAAACATATTTCATTATTACATTTTTCCTATTCTGTTTTAATTGTCCCTTAATTGTTCCACTCATGTCTTCTTTCCCTTTTACTTTTGATTATATTTATTAAAAGAAATATATCCAACGTCCCTAGAGAGTCTATACATACATTCTGGACCATAAAGGATATCAACATAAAGGGTTAGCTAAGAGGGAAGAACTATACCATGTCATAAAGGCTTTTGGATGACACTTCTATATCTGAAGGAACAAAAAACCCTGAATAAGTGGAAATGTACAACACAATTGTCTTATTGTTTTGTGGAGAAAAGCCATTATTTCTAGAGTTAATAGTATAGTATTAAAACCAGTGAGGATTGTATTTACAATGCTGTTGTATGTTATACTTTATGATAGGTATTATAAACTAAATAATAATTGCCTCTTGCCTCTGCTGCAGAATATATGCATTCTCCGCTTCACTGGCCCATGCTGATGGTGATTTGGGAGAAAGGACTGGAAGCAGAGACAGCTAGATGCTGATGTGATGTTAATGAAGAAAGAGCAAAGGCTGGGCTGACCTTTACTTGTCTAGAGTCCATTTTAATTTAGAAAAATTTAGTCGACTTGGCATGGGGAAAAAAAAGAAAAGAAAATATGACTTTTTAATTTCCCCTTCCTATCCTGTGGGGAGGTATTAAGAGGTGAACAGAGTTTCCAGTTCATCACAAAGGGCCGCAGTGCCTTACTTTGATGCCAAAGCATGGGAAATTGAAATTTACAACACCGTGGGCACTGCCCCTCCTCCAGAACAGGTCACCCTGCTTCTGTTGTATTATCAGGTTGCTTTACATGGCCTTAACATTTCTGACCAGCCCACTCATTTTGAGAAAACTAAAAAAAAAAAAAAAATTGTGCAGAGAGCAGAGTTGCATTACACATGAGTAAGCTACCCAGGGCATTAATCGGATAAATACCATTCCATTTTAAAACAAAATTATTCTCAGATTTTTCTTTTGCCTTCCCCCACCTTTGTGTCTTTTCCCTGACCTTTGAATTAATTTTAACTAACTCACAGAAGCCAGCTGAGATCACAGAGGCAGGCTGGAAACCTGGTAACCTCGAGTGTCCAGTTCACAAACATGTCACTCACATTATTTTCCTGAGGATCTATGTTTTCCCTAGTTTCCATGAGCACCCTGGGTTTTCTAGGCTCTACACTCACACACACACACAGTGAGCTGTGTGTGTACTGATTAAAAGAGTATGAAGTCAGAATTTTCGACAATAAAAATTCTACTCCATCACACAAGCTGCATAGCCCCACAAAAGCCATGGAATCTTTACTTTTCTTATCTGTAAACTAAAATACCTCCTGAGGGATGAGATAAAGGGAAGATAATAAAAAGAAGATAATATAATATAAAAAAAGTTATCACAGTGACTAGACTGGCTAAATAGGATGTTTTTAAAAGATAATCTCAAGGCTAGAACAGGCTTTAAGAAGAATCTGTTTATTATCCTCATGGGTACTCAGACTTGGACTGGGGACATCTGATGGACTCAGAAAAAGCTAAGGGTACTGCTTTAGAGAGTGTTTTCCAAGAAGTTTTAGGTGAGGGTGGGCAGGCACAGCCAGATTTTGTGGATGATACAATTAAAAGGCAAGCGAACTCACACTGACAGCAAGCAGGTGGAGGGCAACTGGGAAGCTTTG
>CAUYON010169265.1:0-12359 GCA_963573935.1 Arctocebus calabarensis
CTCTGTACCTTTTATTTGTATTCTTGGGGTCGCAGGTCGCTCCAGCAGGGTTGATGTGCATTCCTCGACCTTGTCTCTTGGCTCAGCTCCAAACCGTTGGCTTTCTCACTAAATTTCTGTCCTTTAACTCTCCTTCTGGACGGGAGCATCTGCAGAAAGCTGGCTACAGACCGCCATCTTGGCTCCTCCCCCTACACATGATAATTTTTACAGGCTTTCTATAAATTCCCAGTAACAAAGCAAAATAGGCTTTCTATCATGAGCAGGTCTTCGATGCCATGTATTCCACTCTCCTTTCTTCCCCAAAAGTTAGCAAGGCAACAATAATTAAACTCCATAACAAATCAGGGTTGAGAGACACTTTAAAATTGTGCGTTAGAATTTGTTACAACTCCCTGAAGTCTTAGAGAAACTCAGAATGAATTTGAACCTTTCCATTTACACTAATAGACTAGAAAAAAATCAGATACCTAGGGTCATTTTCTTTGCCTTTCTTCATTTGTAAAGGTTTTCTTTCCTTCCTGTTTTTTTTTTAAAGAAGAGATTGAACCGTAGCCTAGAGTTCAGGGAAATTCTTGCCTGGGTGGGGGGTGCCCCAGGCTTCCTCTGGTGTGCTCCTGGTCCCCAGAGAAGCTGTGTTGGGGTCATTTTGCCCTTTGTTTGGAGCCAACTTCCTGGCCTCTAACATAGTTCAGCCTTTTTTCTCAAACACACGAAAAGCCAACAGAACTTAATTCTGCAGTGAAAGGATATGAAAAGGAACTTGCAGCACACCTACAACACCTGAAGCACACTTACCACATCTGAAAAATACCAGAAAGAGCCAGTAAAAACTTAACTAAATACATAAAGCAATCTTTTATCAACATTAAAACAAATCACGCAAACAACAAGGAGAGAGAGAGAGAGCAGATAGTAAAAGAGCTGAGAGAGCATGTTTTTCTGAAGGCCCTCCAGTGCCTTGGGGTCAGACCATTGCTAGGTACCCCAGGACCTCTGGGCACTACTTCTGTTTTGCTCAGCTCTCAGCTAGAGAAAAGGAGTGAATACAGAATGGGTTCAGAAGGAAGCCTTCTAACATTCCCTTTAGCTCCTTTCTTTTAGGGCAGCAGTTCTCAACCTGTGGGTTGCAACCCCTTTGTAACAATGAAAATACATCACGGCATTGGGAAGGTTGAGAACCACTGTTTTAGAGCCAAGGGGAGTTAGAAAGTTCATTCCCAACAGCCTCTCACCTGTCACCTGGAGATCAGAGGCTATACTATGTGCTTTTAGGGGACATCTGAATTATTAGTCTCCATTATTATGAGTATAGAGAAAAACAGATAGGATAGAGTTAAATGGTCCCATTGCTTACCCACAGATCTTCAATCCCAGATGACGCGCCATAACCAGAATTTCTTTCTTCAGTAGGTCCTTGGTCTTGGGGATTCGAAGACTGACCCCATGGACCACAGATCAGTGGTAAGATAGGATTTTATTGGACAGAAATGAATACAAAAAGAATTCAAAGCACCAGAGCTTCTGACAGAGCGAAAGATCCAAATAGGAAGACTCTGTGCGAGCTCTTTGTCTAGGGGTATTAGGTCTCCAGAATTACAAATGGAAACATGGTTTCAATTGAGGGGAGTCTCAGGGAAATGCCCTTGTCCCCTAGGTTGGTTCTCTGAAAAGATCAACTCACAGTTATAGCAGATTAATAAGAGAAAGGTTTATTTCCAAATACCATGCGCATGGGGGAACCACAAAAATGATTTTCCAAAGTTTCAGTGATAGTGGCTTTTCAAGATGCCTTTTAGGAGGGAGGGGGAAGAGTAGGGCAAGTATGCTTACGTGCAGCATTTGGTTGCTAGGGGGAAGGTGTGTTGATGGGTGGAAACAAATTGATTTGCTGATTAATCTGAGAGACAGGTCTTTGCTTCAAATGACCTTAGGGAGGGGGCCTATGTGATAAGGAATCTAGCAGCCCTTTTTTTGATTCTAAATCAGGTTACTCAGGTTTTATAGAGGAGAAGCCAGCGCTTTCTAATAAAAAATAGCCTTTTCGGAGCGGCGCCTGTGGCTCAGTGAGTAGGGCGCCAGCCCCATATACAGAAGGTGGCGGGTTCAAACCCAGCCTTGGCCAAACTGCAAAAAAAACCCCAGAAAAATAGCCGGGCGTTGTGGCAGGCACCTGTAATCCCAGCTACTCTGGAGGCTGAGACAGGAGAATCACCTAAGCCCAGGAGTTGGAGGTTGCTGTGAGCTGCGTGACGCCAGGGCACTCTACCAAGGGTGACAGAGTGAGACTCTGTCTCTATAAAAAACAAAAAAAACCCAGCCTTTCCCTAAAAATACCCTTTATACCAAGGAATCAGATTTTGGGGTGAAATTTCTTTAGCTGCTTCACAATGTTCATGAGTATTAACCACAAATGAATGAATGCAGTCCCTCCAGCTCAGAGCAGAAGGTCAGGGCTTTTCCGTCACGAAATTACCTAGGCCTAGGAAAGCTGGGGTCCTGGTCCAGCTGTGAATGGGAGAGCCCTGTATTACTAACACAAAAAATTATGCCCTGCTTTCCTTCCCTGCTTTTTTCCTCCTAAATGATGGCTTCCATGGGGTTCTTGGTTTCTGTGTCTGGTTTTAGCAACTGTCAGGTCCCTCTGCAGGGGGGATGTTCCCTGGACCTTGGCTCCCAGTGCCAAGAATGAGCACTGGCCCCCAGGTGACGATGGAGAGATCACAAATGCAAAGTAATCACCATCAACATACTTTTATTATAGAAGAAAAACACAAGCCCTAAGGAAAACACCTGGCCATAGTGAGACGGGCCCTCTTCGTGAGTGGAGAAGAGACCTGAAGTCTGAACAGGAACTGTTCATGGGCGGTTAAGCTGTCCAGTTGTCCTTTCCCAGGCAGGACTGGCTATTGCCTCCTGCCTGTGGGGTGACTGACAAGTTGGGGCTCCGTAACAAACCTTAAAGGGCTTGGTTCCTCCCCTCAAGCTCCCAGAACACACAGGGTTGAAATTTACAAGTTTACCCGATAATGGGTCCAGTGAGCCCAGATCAGTGCAGGGTCACTGGGGGCTCCTCATTCTCTATTCTGCCTAGGGATCAGGCCCCAGCTGATAACTTGGTTCCTACACGCACCTAGCTACACCCCTCAGTCTCTCCTCCTGTCAAGGAGAGAAGTTGGGGGACCAGAAGGTGTGTCCCCTGCCCCCACTGCAGGTAGGAGGAGAGCTGCTGGGGGACACGGAGGTGTGTTCACTCCCAGGACAGGTAGGAGAGAAGCTAGGGGGCCGGAAGGTATGTCCTCCCCTCACCCCAGGGAGGAGGAGAGAGGCTGGGGGCTGGGTCAAGTACTGCAGCCTGGATCCGTGGGGGTGGGTGGGACTGGCCATGTGCAGCGCTAGTGGCACGGGCAGCAGGTGCGGTGACCCTGCTGGACTGGAGCCGCTGGCGCTGCAGCTGCTGGAGCTCCTCCTCTCCCTTGCTGGGGCGGCTGCCTCCAGGGTCATGTCAGGGCGCTGACACTGACTAGGGAGGAGCCTGGATAGGCGTCCTCCTCTGTGGTGAGGCTCGGACCTGTTCAGCTTGAGCGAGGCATGCTCAGAAGTGGAGGTAGCACGGAGCCAGGCCAGCACTGCCTAATGGTAGCCAAACCCGTGTGCAGGGTCTATACGGAGGGTCTGACCTTCCGTCTGGTGAAGCGCTGCCTTTCAGGGCCATTTCCTGTGTGCACTGACCTTAAAAGGCAACAGTAAAAAATGAAGTTGGGGTGTCCTTATTTTAATTCTGGCACACAGGGAATTAATAATTTTGAAACACCTGCTGAAGACCAAGCACATCCCTGGGAGACGTTGTTCACCCAACCTTGAGTTTTCTCTAAGAGTTTTATAGCTTTAGCTCTTACATTAAGATCTATGATCCATTTAAACTTAATTTTTACATAGGGTATGAAATAGGATCATGCTTTTCATGCAGCTATCCGGTTCTCCCAGGATCTTTTGTTGAAAACTTCTTTTCCCATCCAATTATCGTAGTACCCCATTGAAGAACCTGAATGTAAGGGATTATTTCTGGATTCTCCATTCTGTTCCACTGATTTTCAAGCCTATGCTTATGCCAGCACCACATAATGTTGACTAGTTTTAAAGTAAGTTTTGAAATTGGGAAGTGTGATTTTTCCAACTTTGTTCTTCTTTTTCAAGATTGTTTTAGCTATTCTGGGCCTCTTGCATTTTTATGTGAATTTTGGGATTAGCTTATCAGCTTTTGCAAAAAAAAAAAAAAAAAGCAGCTATAATGTTCATAGGCTAGGCAAATTGAATCTATGGAAAATTGGGCAATATCACCCTCTTTGTCTTTTCACTTAAATTTAAGTATTCCTTGATTGCTTTCAAAAATGCTTTGTAATTTTCAGCATGTAAGTCTTTCAACTGTTGTTAAATTTATTCCTAAGTATTCTAATTTCTTCATTACAAATGGAATTGTCTTATTTTCAGTTTTAGGTTTTTCATTGTTTTTCATATAGAACAGCTGATTTTTGTAACATTGATCTTGTATCCTGCAACCTTCTTGAGTTCATTTATTAGCCTTAATAGTTTCTTTCTTTCTTTCTTTTTTTGTAGGTTACTTAGACTTCCCCATATATAAGATCCTATTTTATATAAATACAGATGGTTTTATTTCTTTCTTTCCAATTTAGATAAGTTTTATTTCTTTTTCTTGCCTCATTATTCTGGCTAGAACCTACAGCATAAGTTTGAATAGAAGTGATGAGAGCAGATAGCCAGTTGTGTTCATGAACCAGGGGCAGGGTGGGGAGGAAGTTTTCTTTCAGTCTTTAACAATAAATATGCTGTTAGCTGTGTTTTTTTTATAGATGCCCTTTATTATGTTGAAGATACTCATATCTATTCTCAGTGGATTGAGTATTTTTTATCACACAAGGTATTTGATTTTTGTCAAATGCTTTCTCTGCATCTATTGAGAAGCTTAATAGTGATCACATGATTTTTATTTTTCATTCTATTTATATTCTAGTCTGTTTTATTGTTATTTTATTTATATTCTATTAATTGATTTTCAGATGTTGAACTAACCTTGCATTCCTAGGATAAATCCCACTTTATCAGAGTATATAATCTTTATAGGATGCCAGATTACTAGTATTTAGCTGAAGATTTTGCATTGGTATGCACAAAGGATGCTGGTCTGTCATTTTCTTTTCTTTTTCTTCCAACCCAACCCCAACTCCCTGGTAACCACCTTTCTCACTTCTGAATTCAATGCCATTAGCTTCCACACTATGAGATCATACAGTATTTTTTTTTCTGTGCCTATCTTATTTTGCTTAGCATAATGTCCTCTAGGTTCATCTATTTTGTCACAAATGACAGGATTTCCATCTTTTTCAGGCTAAATAGTATTCCTTGGGTAGATATAGCACATTTTCTTTATCTATCTGTTGATGGACACTTAAGTCAATTCCAGACTTTGGCTATAGTGAATAGCTAAAATATAGAATATTTTGTAATAAATGATCCTGCAATAAAAGATATCTCTTTGATGTACAATTTTGATCTTATTTTCTTTGGATATATACCCCTCAGTGGAACTGCAAGATGATATAGTAGTTCAATTCTTGAGGAATTTCTATACTGTTTTCCATAATGACTGCACTAGTTTACATTCTCACCAACAGTGTGTGAGGGTTCCCTTTCCTCCACATCCTTGACAACATTTATTATCTTTCATCCTTTTGATAATAGCCATCCTAACAGTTGTGAAGGGATATTTCATTGAACATTGTGCATTTCTCTGATGTTTAGTAAGTGATCTGAGCATTTTTTTCATATACCTGTTGGCTATTTGTATGTCTTCTTTGGAGAGAGGTCCATCTAGATCCTTTGCCCATATTTTACTCAGGTTATTTTTTCTCACTATTGAGTTAAGTTCCCTATATATTTTGGATATTAACCCCTTATCAGATGTATGGTTTATTTTCTCCACTTCCATAGCTTTTCTCTTTACTCTGTTAATGTTTCCTTGGCTGTGTACAAGCTTTTTAGTTGGATGTAATCCCATTTGCCTTTTTTTTTTATTTTATTGCCTATGATTTGGGATGCACATTAAAAAATCCTTGTCCAGACCAATGTCATAAAGCTAGTAATTTTTTGGTTTTAGGTCTTATATTTAAGTCTTTAGTCCATTTTTGATTGATTTTTCTATATGGTGTGAGATGAGGGTCTCACTTCATTCTTGTGTGTGGGAATATACAGGTTGCCAGCACCATTTATCAGAGAGACTATCTTTCTTCATTGGGTGTTCTTGGCACTTACGTTGAAAATCAATTGACTATAAATGTGCGGATTCATTTCTGGGCTCTGTATTGTGTTCAGTTGATCTAAGTGTCTATTTTTATGCCAGTCCCAGTCTGTTTTGACTGTAGAACTTTGTAGTATATTTTGAAGTCAAGTAGTAATGACATCCCCTGTTTCATTCTTTTTGCTCCAGATTTCTCTGGCTACTCCAGGTCTTTTATGGTTCCACACAAATTTTAGAATTTTAAAAAACATTTTCTGTGAGAACTGTCATTAGAATTTTGATAAGGATTACACTGAATCTGTAGATCACTTTGGGTAGTATGGACATTTTTAATAATATTAATTCTTCTAATCCATAAACACTGGATATATTTCTACTTATTTGTGTCTTCTTTATTTTGTCAATATCTTCTAATTTTCAGTGTACATGACTTGCATCAACTTGGTTAAATTTATTTCTAAATATGTTATTATTATAGCTGTTATAAATGGGATTGTTTTCTTGATTTCTTCTTTGAATTGTACATTATTAGTTTATAAAAAGACTACTAATTTCAGTATGTTGATTTTATATTCTGAAACTTTATAGAATATATTCGTTCTAACAGTTTATTGGTAGAGTCTTTTGTTTGTTTGTTTTTTGGTTTGGAGACAGAGTCTCACTATGTCACCCTCCATAGAGTGCTGTGGCGTCACAGCTCACAGCAATCTCACACTCGGGCTCTAGCAATTCTCTTGGGTGGCCTCAGCCACCTAAGTAGCTGGGACTACAATTCTCTTGGGTGGCCTCAGCCACCCAAGTAGCTGGGACTATAGGTGCCCAGCTATTTTTAGAGATAGGGTCTCACTCTTGCTCAGGCTGGTCTTGACCCTGTGAGCTCAGGGCAATCCTACCCACCTCAGTTCCCAGAGTGCTAGGATTACAGGTGTGAGCCACCACATCTGGCCAGAGGAAAACATTTCAACTTTTCACCAGTAAGCATGATGTTAGTTGTGGGTCTGTCAGGTATGGCATTCAATTGTGTTGAAATACATTTCTTCTGAACCTAATTTGTAAGTTTTTAATCATAAAATGCAAATTCCTTTTCTCATGACACCTTTGTCTGGGTTTTGGTATCGAGATAATACTGGCCTTTAATGGTAATTTTTATTTCTGTGAAGTCAGTAGTAATGTCTCCTCATTCATTCCTGATTTTAGTAATGTGAGCCTTCTCCTTTTCCTGGTCATCTAGCCAAATATTTGTCAATTTTGTTGTCTTTTCAAAGAAACATCTTTTTATTTTGTTAATTTTTGCTATTTTTATACTCTATTTCATTTATTTCTACTATAACCGTATAATCTTTATCAATTTCTTTCCTTCTGCTTGCCTTTAGTTCAGTTTTTCTTTTCCTACTTTTTAAGGTATAATGCTAAGCTGTAGATTTGAGATTTTTCTCTTCTTTTTAGGTATTTATAGCTATAAATTTCCTTCTGAGCACTACTTTGCTGCATCCCATAAGTGTTGGCATATTATGCTTCCTCTTCATTTATTTCAAAAATATTTTCTCATTTCCCTTTTGATTACTACTATGACCATTTTTTTAGAAATGTATTGTTTAATTTCCATATATTTGTTAATTTCCTAGATTTTTTTTTCTGTTAACAGTTTCTAATTTTATTTTATTATGGTTGGAGAACATGCTTTATATGATTTTTTTAAGGTTTAATATGTTCTATTACAGAAAATGTTACATGCAGCATACTTGAAAGATGTATAATCTGCTATGACTAAGTATTCCATAGATAGCTATTAGGTCTAATTAGTTTATAGTATTGTTTAAGTCTTCTATTTCCTGTCTAGTTGTTCTATCCATTATTGAAAGTATTATATTAAGGTCTCTGACATCATTGTTGAATTGTCTATTTCCTCCTCATTTCTGTCAGTTTTTGTTCCATGTGCTTTGGGACTCTGTTGATATATATATATATATATATACATACATATATATGTTTATAATTATTATATCTTCTTGATGCATTGACCCTTTTATCATCATAAAATATCCTCTTTATCACTGGTAGCAATTTTTTCTATCAGTCTGATTTTTCTGATATTAGCATAGCCATTCAAGCTCTGTTTTCATTATTGTTTGTATGGTATATATTTTTCCATACTTTCATTATCAACCTATCTTTTTTTTTTTTTTGAGACTCTGTCACCCTGGGTGGAGTGCCATGGCATCATCATAGCTCAAAGCAACCTTAAACTCTCAAGTCATCCTCTTGTCTCAGCCTCCTGGGTAGCTGGGACTATAGGTGTCTGCCATGATGCTCAGTCAGTTTTTCTTTTAGTAGAGATGGGGTCTGGCTCTTGCTCACAATCCTACACTCATGATCCACCCCCGCCGACCTCTCAGAGGGTAGGTTTACAAGTGTGAGGCACTGTGCCTGGCCCAAGCTATCTTTTTTTTTTCTTTAAATATCAAAGGCAGCACATAGTTGGATCGTGTTTGTTATCCATTCTGCCAAGCTCTTCCTTTTAATTGGAATGTTTGCTCTATTACATGTAATGTAATTATTAATAAGATAGGATTTATGTCTGCCATTTTGATATTTTTTTCTCTATCTCATGTCTTTTCTGCTCCTCTATTCTTTCACTACTTTTTTCTTTTGTATTAAATCAGATGTCTCACAAGTCACTATACATAGAAAAAATGGGAAATTGTAGCTAAACGTACCTTTATTTACAAAATATTTATTACAAAACTTTACAAACTATTTAAAAAATATTCTATATGTGTTGGCTGCCTCTTTCTACACAAACACAAAGACTTCTGTCCCACTCAGGGCAAATATATGCCAAGATATCTGGTCTCCTCTGTATGGAGACTTTTGGAAAACCCTGTAGACATTTTCTACTGTACAATTTTGCTTTGTCATTTCTTTCACTTTAAAAAATTTAATTAAATTTTACTTTAATAATAAAGTAAAAATTTTACTTTAATTGAAAAATTATTTTTAATGGTTGCCCTAGAAATTATTAACTTTTTAACTTAAAACAATGGTTTTAATGGTTGCCCCAGAAATTATTAACCTTTTAACTTAAAACAATTGAATTGGATATCAGTTTGGATTGATATCAACTTAATTTCAATAATGTACAAAAATTTGCTCTGTTCTTATGTTAGTTTCCTAGGGCTGTCTTAACAAATTGCCACAAACTGGGTGGCTTAAAACAGCAGATATTTATTTTCTCACATTTGTGGAGACTAGGAGTCTAAAATCAAGGTCTTAGCAGGACCATGCTCCCTCCAAAGACTGTATGAAAAAAATCCTTCCTTACCTTTTCTAGCTTCTGATGGCTGCCAGCAATGCCTGGCTATCCTTGTTCAATATAACTCTAATTTCTAACTCTATTTTTAAATGTCTCTCTTCTGTCTGCTTCCTCTGCATCTTCAAATCTCACTTTATAGGGACAGGTTGTTGTATTTATGGCCTACCCTAATCCAGTATGACCTCATCATAATTTGATTACACCTACAAAGAACCTTTTTCCAAATAAGGTCACATTTATGGGTACTAGATGTTAGGACTTCAACATATCTCTTTGGGGAACATAATTCAACCCCCAACAGTTCCCTTTATCCCTTCTTTGTGCTTTATTGTCATAAAAATTATATCTTTATACATTGTATACTCATCAATATAAATATAATTATTGCTTTGTGCAGTTGTCTAGTAAATACAAGATTTTTTTTTTTAATTGAGGTAGAGTCTCACTTTGCACCCCTGGGTAGAGTGCCATGGTATCATAGCTCAAAGCAACCTCAAATTCCTGGGCTCAAGCAATCCTCTTACCTTAGCCTCCCAAGTACCTGGGACTAAAGGCACCCATCACAATGCCCAGCTATTTTTAGAGAAGGGACCTTGCTCTTGCTCAGGTTGGTCTTGAACTCCTGAGTTAAAGTAGTCCACCAGCCTCAGTCTACCAGAATGCTAGGATAACAGGTGTGAGCCACTGTGCCTAGCCTAAGAGATTTTTAAAAAGTGTTACAAACAGTTATGTTTATACTGTCTTTTAATTACCTTTACTGGTGCTATTTATTTCTTCATGTGGATTTGAGTGTCCTTTTTACTCAGCCTGAATGCTCCCTCTAGTATTCTTCTATGGGCAGGTTTGCTAGCAACAAATTCTCTTACTTGTTATCTATTTTGTAATGTATTACTTTCTCCTTAATTTTTTAAGGATCGTTTTTCCAGATAAAAAATTCTTGGTTGATAGTCTTTCTTTCAGCATTTTGAATATGTCATCCCTCTGCCTCTGGCCTCCATGGTTTCAGATGAAAAATCAAATAATAATCTCAAATGCAATCTATTGTTTGTAATGTCTTGCTTCTTTCAAGATACTGTCTTTGGATTTTGACAGTTGAATTATGATGGCTCTAGGCATGCAATCTCTGAGTTTATCCTACTTGGACTTCATTGAACTTTTTGGATGTATTTTCCCTCAACTTTGGTAAGTTTTTAACCATTATGTTTTCAAATACTTTTTTCTTCTCCTTTCTTTCTTTCCCTTCTGGGACTCCATTATGCACATAGTGTATGCCGAATGGGGTCTAACAAATCTCAGAGGCTTTGCTCATTTTTCTTTCTGTTTCTCAGGCTGAATAATTTCAGTTGACCTACTTTCAAGTTCTCTAACCTGATCCAATCTTCTCTTGAACCCCTCCAGTGGCATTTTTTATTTCAGTTATTATATTTTTCAACTCCAGAATTTCTATTTCATTCTTTTTATAGCTTCTGTTTATCAATATTATTTATATGGTGAGACATTGTTCCTATACTTTTCTTTAGCTCTTAAGACTTAGTCCTTTTTAGTACTTTGAAATTTTTAAAATAGATGATCTAAAAGCTTCCTCTAGTAAGTCTAATGACTGAGCTTCCTCAGGTACAGTTTCTAATGACTGCTTTTTCCCCCAATGTGTGAATCTTATTTACTTGTATCTTTGGGTGTTTTATAATTTTCTATTGAAAATTATTAATTTTATTTTTATTATTTATTTATTTTTAGGGTCTTGTTCTGTCATCTATACTGGAGTAAAGTGGCATGTGATCTTAGCTCTCTGCAATTTCAAACTTCTGGATTGAAGTAATCCTTCTACCTCAGCTGCCCAAGTAACTGAGATTACAGGGATGTGCCACCATATTTGGTCATTTAAAAAGAAAAATTTTTTTAGAGATAGGGTCTTGCTATGTTCCCCAGGCTGGCCTCAAGCAATCCTCACATCTCAGCTAGAATTATAAGCATGAGCCTCCCAAGTGCTGGGTTACAAGCATGAGCCATCATATTTGGCAAAAAATTAAACATTTTAAGTAAATAATGTGACAACTCTGGAAATAAGTTTCTCCTTCTTCACTAGAGTTTGTTATTACTATTTATATTTGTTTTGTGAATTTACTTAATTATTTTTCAGAACTAATTCTTTGAAGTCTGTATTCTTCATTGTGTGGGGTCACTGAAGTCTCTGCTCAATTAACTTAGTTGTCAGCTAATGATTGTACAGGAATTTCCTTAAACCTCTAGAACTAGTGAGTCTCCCAGTTTTGCCAAGAGTTTCTGCGTATATTTTGGGCCACAATCCAGTACTCAGCCAGATGGTTGAGAATTGTGCCTTAGCCATCACTTTCTTCTTGCACAATGCCTCAAAGTCAACCAGAGGTGATCTCTCCGTTTTTCCAGAGTGTGAGTACAGCCAGAAGCAGGCACATAGACCTTCACAAAAGTGCTGCATTCCAGATTCTCAACACATTCGTTTTCGAAGTTTTTAAAGCTCCTGTAGATATCTCATTCTAGCTTTATCTTTTTTTTTTTTTAATTGAATCATAGCTGTGTACATTAGTTCAATCATGGAGTACAGTGTGCGGGCTTCACATGCAATCTGAGATATTTTTATCAACCTGATTGACATAACATTCATGAGATTTTTCTCGTTTACTACGTGAAAACATTTTTGATCCGTATTTAGAAGTTTTCTCCTGACCCTTGAAATATGTACCACACATG
>CAUYON010169269.1:0-39848 GCA_963573935.1 Arctocebus calabarensis
TTTTCATATAGTAAACGAGAAAATATCATGAATGGTATGTCAATCAGGTTGATAAAATATCTCAGATTGCATGTGAAACCCCCACACTGTACCCCATGGTTGAACTAATGTACACAACTATGATTCAATAAAAAAAATAAAATAAAATAAAATAAAAATAGGCCTGTCATTCAATCCTACAATTCCTCTTCCAGGTATATATCCAGAAGACCAAAAATCACATTATAACAAATAAATATGTACCAGAATGTTTATTTCAGCCCAATTCATAATTGCTAAGTCATGGAAGAAGCCTAAGAGCCCATCAACCCACGAATGGATTAATAAATTGTGGTATATGTACACCATGGAATATTATGCAGCATTAAAGAAAGATGGAGACTTTACCTCTTTCATGTTTATATGGATGAAGCTGGAACATATTCTTCTTAGCAAAGTATCTCAAGAATGGAAGAAAAAGTATCCAAGGTATACAATCTTACTTTGAAACCAATTTCATATAAATTATAAACCAATTATAGCTCAAGAAGGAGAAAGGAGGAAAGGGGGGGGAGGTAATTGGTAGGACTACACCTACAGCACATCTTATAAGGGTACATGTGAAATTTACTAGGTGTAGTATATAAATGTCTTAACACAATAACTAAGCAAATGTCGTGAAGTCTATGTTAACCAGTTGGATGAAAACATTTTAAATTGTATATAAAACCAGAACATTGTACCCTATGATTGCATTAATGTACACATCTATGATTAAAAAAAGAAAAAAGAAAAAAAGTACAAAAAAACTCTAGAAAGATTGCAATATTCTCTGAGACCACCTACTTTTTGCTCCTTAGGCCAAATATACTATGTGTGATCTGTGGATTCAAACAAGACAGTTGTCCCAATATGTAACCCTAAATTATACAAAAATGTTCTTAACCAGAGCACAGTCCCACACAAATATTGAAATTTCGTATTCATTTGTTTAATACGGAAGAAAAATAATGAACCATTAAATCCACTTAGTAGTACTTCATTTTTTAAGCCACTTTTACTTGCACATAATATACTCGGAAAAAATGGTCCTTGCTTTTTTAAGAGACCTAACTACAAAAGAAAGGGCTAAAGGGCTATGATAATAAAAAATAGATGCCCTTATATGTGTATTACATAGTTTGCAGAACAAAAAAGCAAATAACATCACTTACCTATCGTATTTACAGTAGTTATATGTATCTATGAAAAGAAGGATAACATTTCTCCTCTTTTCTCTCTGCCATTATATTTAATTAAAATGTGAACTTTTCTAAATTGACTGAGTCACTTGGCTCTGTTGTGTATATTTCAAGCTCCACACATGAATTCTTTACCAGATTTCCATTTGGGGAGGATTAACCATTTTGCAATCTAATTTCCTTCCAGCAGAATGTCTCTGGTTCTTTGTCAGTATTCAGGGTATGGGGAGGAATGAGATCTCCCAGGGTCTAGCTCTTTCCATACAAATAAACTCTCAGGATAATCTTCTTGATTACTTTCTCTCCCCCATTCTCAGGAGAGTTTATATGGGCATTTCTCTTCAGATGGATAAAGATTATCTCCCATGAGACCAGTCTTACTGCATATAGCTTACACCAGATTTCATCAGACAAATTCAGATCTCTAAGTCAGAGTCATAGTCATAGGGATTTTTCTCTAGGACAAAAATTTAAGTTAATTACTTCAAACGTCAATTCCATTGCTTTGGGGTGCTTGACTCCTGGTGTTGGAGAGACTTTAGAAATCATTTAGGTCAGAGCCCTCATTCTTTCAACAGGGAAGCTGAAATCTAGATAGGAAAAATTAAAAACGTCACAAATGATTAAATAGAAAAACCTGGATCACAAACCTAGTAGCACACGTCCAGTGATTTTTCTACCTAACAGTTCTGCCTCATACATATGACTTTTCTCATTTTTTAAATTTTTGATGTTCATTTTTAATCCACCAAACTATATTAACCAAATGCTCCTGTATTTCATGGCAGTAAGATTTTTCTATGTATTAACACTTCTAAAACAGGAATGAGTCTTAGAAGCAATTATGCTTATTGTTGCTTTTACCTGAGTGTCATAATGACTTTAAGTGTAATTACATATTCACACACAATCTGGTAGATACTCTGGGAGCAAAACCGGATAACCCCTCAACATTTGGTTGTAAAAGCTCTTTAACAATGTTTGAGGAGTTAATAGAAATCCAGCTGTTTAAATGAATTGACTTTCTTTGATAAGATCAAGAAAGATACAGGATCAAAATTTGCAAGATGGTTATCTGCAACTTGAAAGAAAATTCCCAAAGCAATAGTGAAATGCCCTTAACAGAACTGCTGCCTTACTATAGCTCTTGATAGAACAGAGAACTGTTGTAAAACACAGGCAGGAGCAGCTAAGTTGAAAATTATCCAAAATAGTCAGAATCTATAAAGAAGTTTTGGGACTATCTTAAACAGCCTATTTTGCTCATTTATTCCATTTTATATGTGTGTAAGAATGTTGTATAATCAAAATATCACTAAACTTAAAATAAACAATTTAAATCATGGTTCAATTATCAGTGTTTTTTCTTTTTTAATGATATATAAAACAGGATATATTTTACAATTGATGGTGCTATAGTTTAAATACTTGCCTTCTCCAAAACTCATGTTGAAATTTAGTCTCCAATATGGCAATACTAAGAGGTGGGGCCATTAAGAAGTCGTTGTGTGATGAGTGCTCTATCTTCATGAATAGGTTAATCCATTAATGGATTAATGACTTAATAGTTATTATTGGAGTGGGAATGGTTGCTTTATAAGAAGAAAGAAAAAGACCTGAGCTAGCATGCTCAGCCCCCTCACCTTGTGACATGCTGTGCCCCCTTGGGACTCTGCAGAGTATTCCTACCAGCAAGAATTCTTCCCTTTGCCCTTGGTTTTCTTAGCCTCCATAAATATAAGAACTAAATTCCTGTTTCTTATAAATTACTCAGCTGTAGGTATTCTGTTATAAGCTACAGAAAATGGGCTAAGGCAAATGGTAACTTTGCCAAATCTAGTTCAAGGAACACTCAGAAACCAAAGCAGGCCATATACCAAAATTAAATTTTATCACAGTGATTGTGTACATGTTATGAGCAAAAGGAGCATTTTGAAGGTTAGTGTCCTCATGCAGGAAGTAAATTATCAGCTAGCCTATGAAACTTGTATTATATTTCAATAGGCTTAGGGACTAGTAGAGAAGAAACAACAAATTCTTCTCACCAGCCAGGTCAACTAAATTGGCTCTGGGATAATGGGTCGAATATGGCTGCTCTACTCCAGCACACAGTGGGTTTGCTGTGCAAAGGCACCTGAGTAAGGGAGAGAGATAGCGAGGATAATTTACCAAGCCAAGCATCCCAGCAGGGAGATGCAGCAGTTTAGGGAAAGCCGTGCCTTTATAAAATTGATCCATCAAACGTGCTGGTAAAAGCCAAATATGACAGATGTTACAGTCAATTACCTTCCCATCCATCATTGCAGGGGTGGGTAGACCATGATCAAAGGCTTGGCAGCAGAAAGATGCATTGCATATAAACAGGATAGTGAAAAGATGCTTATTGGGGAATAGAGGAGAAGAGATTAGATAATAGAATAAAGTTAGGTGATAGAGGCTCTTGAAGGCCCACATTCTGACTGAACTAGATTGAAGTTTGAAATTACAGGCTCTGTTATTCCTAAGAATAATTATTTGAACTGCAAATGAAGCCCATAAATTGGAATTTGTCTGATAAAATCTGATACACTAGCACAGGCTAGTCACAAAGGAGAAAAGAGTAAGCAATTCTTAGCCACTCGAGTCTATCTATGAGAGACAATAAGGAAGTGTTTTAGACTTTGAGTATAGGAAAGACATAGTAAAATAACACTTACAGGAAATTCACATCATGGCATGGGGGCAGGGGAGGTGATGCAGAAAGAGGCAACCTGGAGCCTGGCGGATCAGTAAGGTTATAATGATGAGTGCCTGACTGGAGTTCAGGCAGCAGCAAAAGAGGATAAAGGTGAGGACACACTAATGATAATTCCCATGTGCCCATTTTGATTGATTAGGAAATCAGAGCATGACTAATGGGGAACTAAGACAAATAAGGATTGCTGAGAATGAGGAAAGGCTATTTACTAACCTAGAAAATGCTCATGAGTATATCAAAAATCTATGAAGAAAAGCCTCTTTAATATCTAGATAAGAAGTTTTATGTCTGTGCAGAAACCTTTATTATTTATTTATTTTGAGACAGAGTCTCACTCTCTCACCCTGGGTACAGTCCTGTGGCATCACAGCTCACAGCAACCTCAGACTCCTGGACTCAAGCAATCCTCTTGCCTTAGCCTCCCAAGTAGCTGGGATTACAGGCGCCTGTTACCACACTTGGCTAGAAAACTTTAATTTAATCCAATCCCTTTTGTTTGTTCTTGTTTTCATCATTTTTGCTTTTGGAGTCTTAGTCATAATTCTTTTGCATATGCTAATGTCTGGAAGTTTTTATCCTATGTTTTCTTCTAGAATTTTTATGATGCCAGGTCTTACATTGAAGTCCCTAACACATCTTGAGTCAATTTTCATGATGGTGAGAGACAGGTATCCAGTTTCATTCTTCTGCACGTGGCTTTCTAATTTTTACAGCATCATTTGTTGAATAAAACAACCTTTCCCCAGAGTGTGTTTTTGTGTGCTTTATTGAAGTTGAGTTGGTTGTAGGGATGTGTGTGTGTCTCTGTGTGTGTGTGTGTGTGTGTGTGTGTGTGTGTTTCTGGTATCTTTGTCCCATTGATCCTTGTGTCTAGTATGTATGTAGCCTATTATGTGTCTGGAATAAGCCCTGTGAGTAGAAGGTACTGGAACCAAATACAGAACCTGTCATGTAATGGAAATACTACCTAATACAGTTCTTTATAGGTCGTAGTAGGATAAAATTCTTTAGGCTCTCCAAGCCTCTGTCTCCTTGCCAAGAACAGAGCAACAATTATTTTTTCCTCATGCTATGCTAGCTCAAATCACATTTGAATACTCATATAAACATATACACACAGAGAGAGTCATACACAGGATCTGGAAGGAAATACATTCCACCATTATGGTAACATGAGGAAGAGAACTGGAGGGGCACTTTCCATTTTATTGTTAACGATTCCATTTTTAAGAATATTTTACAATGTGCTTGCATTCATATATTATTAAAAAAAATAAATTTTAGTATTTCTAACTCAGAGGCTTATCATGAAGTCTCAATAAGACAATGTTTCTAAAGTGCATGACTCAGGAACACCATCAGTCCCGGACAAATGAGAGTGTTGTCATTATTTTCAATGTTGTTGATGTTGTTACAGAAGAAATGGAAAACATCCATATAATTTCTAAAAGATACAACCAAAGGAGAAGAAAAGCAAAACCACAGAATCATAAACAAGCTATTTAAACACCTATGCTGAGCAGCCTTCGAAGTGACTGATGAACAGAATGGAGTCCACCTGGGATAATTCCATGGTGACAAAGCAGATTGAACAGAAAGCTGAGGGTAGAGAGAAATGTGGTTTCTCTGCAAGGGATGGTATTGAGGATTGTTGAGGTGGTTGGAAGAACTAGAAAATTAATGAAGCCAACAAATCTGAGTTCATTCTCAGTTGCAGACCATGTTGGAGCTTTTCTCTTCTGCTATCAAAAGATCGAGCAGGCAGTAAGAGAGGTCATTCATGGTTCCTCCAGGAGAAAGGCACAAGGGAGGGAGTGAAATGTGGATGTATTATAGGGCTTGGTCAGCTGAAGGGAGGTGTCTCACCTGCTGCAGTGCCTTGTACAAAATACCCCAGTCACTGGGGTCAATATAATTCATCTAGCTGTTCTTCCGTCCTGTCCTCCTCACGGAGATGGCAGAAAGCACGTGCTTACTACAGAGTTCCATGAACGCACCTGTGTGGCCCCACTGCCAGGTCTGTGTTCTCAGAGAGGTCCTCACAGAAGGCCTAATATGGCAAATAGGGGTTTCTTGATATTCACAGGGGACGTTAGGTTAATATACAAAAGATAATTTTGGTAGGTGAAATTGGAAAGCCAGATTAAGATCAGATGGTGAAAATATTAGACTTGTAAGTCATCCTAAGGAGCATAGCTTTCAATCACAGAAAATGGACATCTGGTACAGGATTTGATTCAGGGACTTGATGTAGTCATGGATTTAAGGGAAGGAAATGAAAGAGGGGAGAAGTAGTTATCTAGTACAGAGGAGAAAAGATGAGAACAGCGGTAAAGAATAAAGAGGAAACTCAAACAAGTTTCTGAGCTAGAATCAACAAGCTCCCTCTACTTGGGGGAAATTCACAAAAAGTGTTGAAGGAGGTCTTTCTAGGTTTCTGTGACACAAATTAACATAAAATTTGGTGACACACAAGTCTCTGATATTGAGGTTACTTGAGAGAATGTAGATGATTAAGTGAGGAGAACACAACAGAAGGTAATTTTTTGTGATAAAAAAATTTATGGGTTTGTATCAATTATTAGTCTATGTTTATTTTATTACCTTCAAGTTCACCCATTTCCCTAAGCTGGGTGAAATACACTATTGTATTCCTAAAATATCAGCAAACTTTAGAGATAAAGTATCTATCAAAGTAAGGAGTTTTCAACACAGAGTGTTTCCCTATCAATCTGGCCATCAGCTGGGAGTTATGTTTCCTCTGACCTTCAGGACATAGGCCATCTATTCAGTAGTGCTTTAGCCTGAACAGTATAAATTGAACAGATGACAGGAAAAAGCCATCAATATGCTGAGGTTACTCTTTTACTCTTTACAATGCTTAAATATTTGGGTCTCATGTCCTCACCAGTCTTAACTCATAGAATGGAATATCAATCTTTGCCCAAAGAGAAAATGACCCTGGTTTTCCATCTTTCAATGCAACACTATTTACTTGAAGATTTAAAAATGTAATTAGACAGGGTTCCAGCCTTGGCTCTGTGTTCCCTGGCTTCCAAGAATGCTGACCATATTTTTAAAGTATATTCAGCTTAATAGAGATGCTGCCCTTCAGGGACCAGCTAATTCAACATGTCGTATCTAAGCAAGAGATTTCCTGGCTGGTTAGATTATGGCTTCTGGCAAGAAGTACTATCAGCAACAGTAAAATTTTTGTTTCTATATTTATAAGACATATTGTTCTGTAGTTTTCCTTCCTTTGTCTTTCCTAGCTTTGGTATCAATGTTATATTAGCTTCAAAGAATGAGTTGGGGAGGATTCCTTCCTTCTCAGTGTTATAGAATAATTTCTGCAGTATAGGTACAAGGGTTTCTTTGCTTCTTTGTGGGTTCAGTAAAATTCAGGTGTGAAATACTGTCTGGTCTGAGACCTTTGCTTGTGGAAGACTTTTTGATTGCATCTTCAGTTTTGATGCTTGATACTAGTTTGTTTAGGAGTTCTATTTCTTTCTGAAGGAGCTTGAGAAGGTAGCGTGTTTCCAAGAATTCATCCATTTCCTCCATGTTTTTAAGTTTATGAATATAGAAATTTCTATAGTATTCAATGAAGATGTTTTCTATTTCTGTTATGTTGGTTGTTATTTCTTCTTTTTCATTTTGATTGAGTTTATCTGAGTCTTTTCTGTTCCTGGTTGACCCAGGGGTCTGTCAATTTTATCTTTTCAAAGAACCAATTTTTTATCCTCAATCTTCGGTATAATTCTTTTGTCCTCAATTTCCTTTCTGATCTTTGTTATTTCTTGTCTTTTGCTAGATTTGGGTTTCGATTGTTCTTGTTTTTCTAACTTCCTGAAGTGTAACATTAGGCTATTAGTATATAATCTTTCTGTCCTATTGATATAATTTAGCATCATGGACTTCTCTTTTATTACTTTTTTGACTGTACCCCAGTCATTTTGGTAGCTTGTGTTGCTATTGTCATTTAATTCAATTTCTTTTTCATTTTCACCTTGATTTCATCATTGTCCCAAAGAATCGTTCAGCATCAGATTGTTTAACTTGCACATATTTGTGTAGCTTTAGGAGTTTCTCTCAGATTTAATATACCTGTGTAGTTTTATGAGTTCGTTTTGGAATTGATCTCTAGCTTTATTCCACTGTGGTCAGAGAAGATACATGGTATGATTCTGATGTTTTTAAAATGTACTAAGACTTGCTTTCTGGCCTAACATATGGCCTAGAGTGGAAAATGTTCCATCTGATGCTGAGAAGATTTCATCAATTTTCAAGCCATGATATAATGCACACAGAAGTTGCATACTATATAGTTTGGCTTTTTAAAGTGTACAATTCAGTGGGTTTCCATACAGTCACAAAGTTGTACTATGCTCACTACTATCTAATTGCAGAATGTTTTCATCATCTCAAAAAGCACTCTATCCATTAGCAATCATTTCCCATTCTCCTTTGGCAACCACTAATCTACTTTCTGTTTCTATAGACCTACCTATTCTAGACATTCATGGAAATGGACTTACAATATGTGGCCTTTTGAGTCTGAATGCTTGCATTTGGCATGATGCTATCAAAGTTCATACATATTATAGCATATGTCGATACTTGTTTTTTATACCTAAGTAATATTCTATGGTGTGGATATACCATTGGATATACCATTTTGTTTATTCAAGGACATTCAGTTTATACTGTTATTGATTATAAATAATGCTCTTATAAACATTGATGTACAAGTGTTTATGTCTGTATATGCTCAGATAAGGGAAGTATATACCTAGGAATGAAATTATTGGGTCATAGCAAAGCTCTATGTTTACCTTTTTGAGAAACTGTCAAACTGTTTTCCAAAGTGGCTATAGAATTTTACAATCTCATCTGCAATATGTGAGGGTTCCATTTCTCAATTAACTTCTATTATTGACTTTTTAAAACTAGTCATCCTTGTGAGTATGAAATGATATCTCAGTATAGTTCTGATTTGTGTTTCTCTAAGGACTAATGATACTCAGCACCTTTGCATGTGCATAATGGCCATTTGTATATCCTCTCTGGAGAAACATCTAGCTAAATCATTTGTCTATTTTAGTTATTTGTACTTTTCTTGGGGAGTTGTCAATGCTCTTTATGTATTACAGATACTAGTCTTTTATCAGACAAATAATTGCAATATTTTTCAAATTATGTGAGTTGTCTTTTTACTGTTTTGATATTATTTTCTGAAATATTAAAATTTTGAATTTGGTTAAGTCTAATTCATCTTTTTTATTTTGGTTGCTTGTGATTTTGTGTCAAATCTAAGAAATCATTGCCTAATTCAAGGTCATAAACATTTCATCCACCTTTTCCTTTAAGAGTTTCATAGTTTTAGCTCTTACACTTAGGTCTTTGATCTATTTTGCTGATATTTTAATATATCATAATGTAGGGATGCAACTTTACTCTTTTTCATGTGGATATCCAGTTATTTACATTTATTAAAGAAACTGTTTTCTCTATTGAAATATCTTGGTACTTATTAGTTACATTATATTGCTTCATTGAACCTCATCACCATCACCTAATACTGAAGCACTCTCTTCTTAGTAACTGCATTTACTTTCTCCAGCCTCTGCATTTCGGTCCAACCATACATAGAAGTCATTCTGGCACTGCAAAGGATGTTTAAAAAGCTTCTTAATGACTCTTTCATTCAATACTCTATTTCTCTTCTCTACTCAGTATTTGTTGACTAAAGACAATTGTCAGGAGGTTTGAATGAAGAAACTGCAGAATGCTGCAACTGAAACGTGTTCAACTTCCTTCAAGACTTCTGTTTGCCTCTAATTTTACATAGAAATTTTGATTTCCAAATATCACTCTTTAAAAATGGCATATATAGGGTGGCGCCTGAGGCTCATCAAGTAGGTCGCTGGCCCCATATACCAAAGATGGTGGGTTCAAACCCGGCTCTGGCCTAACTGCAAAACAGAAAAATAGCTGAGTGTTGTGGCAGGCACCTGCAGTCCTAGCTACTCAGGTAGCTGAGGCAAGAGAATCACCTAAGCCCAGGAGTTGGAGGTTGCTGTGAGTTGTGTGATGCCACGGCACTCTACCAAGGGTGAAAAAGTGAGACTCTGTCTCTACAAAAAAAAAAAAAAAAAAAAAAATGGCATATATAGTCTCTGAACAGAATTATATGAATTTTATTAGTGGTAAATAGCAGCCCCAAATTCAGAGTATTTAGGAAATTATAGCAATGTCAGATACAAAATTTAGGAAATTATAGCAATGTCAGATACAAAAACCTAATAACTTGAATCACTACAAATAAATAAATATGATTTGTGACCTAGTGAGCATTATTATTATTAATTGCTTAGGCAATTTCTATCTTGTCAATTATTACAGAACTTAGTTTAAAATGGTATAGTTACTTCTTACCCCTTTAAAATATTAGAAGCTGAATAAGGTAACCTTTTCTGAACAATCAAGACATTCTTTTTCATTTAGTCAAGATGTTTTATTATATGATTTTTAAAAACTAGGCTGATGAAGAGATACTATATACGCAGAAGAATAGCTCACATTCTAAAAATTGACAATAGCAAATGCTGATGAGGATGTGGAGCAACTGGAATTCTGATACATTGCCAGAAGTATAAATTAGCACATTCATTGGGAATACTGGCATTATACTAGAACTAATTATATGTCTAGTCCATAACACAAGAGTAATAAATCCATATGACCACCAAAAATATATACTAAAATGCTGATAAGAGATTGAGTCATAATAACTCAAACTGGAAACAATCCAAGTGTTCAAAAACCAGAAAACAGGTAAATAAATTGTGAGTGCTCATAAAATGAAAAACTTCCCAGCAATAAACAGCAGACTACTGATGCATACCACCACATCGATTACTCTCCTAAACATTATGGTCAATAAAAGAAATCAGGTACAAAATAATATACACTGCATGACTCCATTTATATGAACTTCAAGACTACGCTACACAACTAATCCATGGTGTGGTGTAAGAAATCAGAGCAGTATTGACTGGAAAGGGACATGAGAAACATTTCTTGGTTTTGGTATGAGAATATCTGATGTCTTGAGCGGGGTGTGGTTATATAGGGGTATAGACAGTATTAAATCAAAATAAAAGTGGCCCAAGGAGGCCTGCATAAGAGTTTCTAACTGAATCCAACTCAGTACATAAACAAAGCAAAAATCTAACTTGAGAACACATAGCTGAGTCTCAGTTAATCACAGGCAGCCAACTGTACAAGCCATGTCCCAGATAAGACATATGCTAGCTATAACCAACTGGGCTGACTCTGCAACGCTCCTGTTTTCTGTATGTCACCTCCTTTTCTCTGGCCATAAATATAACCTGCGCAGGTGGTAAAGTGAAACATTTTGAGCCAATTTTTGTTCCAACTGCTACCCAATTCTAGAATTGCAAACAAAAGCTAATTAAAAATCTGCAAAATTAGATCTGTTATAATTTTATAATTTAATAGTAGAAAAATAAATCAATCTGTGTACTTATAATTAAAGCACTTTATGTACTTTACCCACATATGATGAACCTCCATAAAATTAGTTTCAAATTAGATGTGTGCCTCAGTAAAATAGAGAAATTTTTCAAATCTTTTTCAACAAAAAAGAAATGAAAAATGTAAAGTTTATTAGTTGAAGCACAGTCACGGCTGGGCAGAAAAGAGGTGACATCAGAGATTATTGTCACTCCTCTATGCTAACTTAAATCCATCAATCCTACTATGTCAACTCAAAGAAATAAAAGGATAAACAAGGATTATTTCTGCAGAGGCACCTGAGGTTTTTGGTGAAGTCTGGGCATATTTCAGAAAAACAGATCCTAACATTTCTAGAGTTCATTTCTTTTACTCTTCCACAAAGTGACTTCACATCCAAAGAATGAATCAATATTCAAGTTCAGCCACACGAAACTAAGTCATATGTTAATATTAATTCAATTCTACCTGAGTAGCTTTTACATAATCCCTAGGCAGGAACCTTGTCAAAAATCTTTGCTCACTACAATTCCTGTGACATTGCTGACATTCAGTTGCTAGTATATATTATAATTATTATCACAGTAATAATAACACAAAAGGAGAATACATACCTCTTGCTGTTTGCAAAAATATTGGGTTTTAGCCAGAACAGAATTTTAATTCAGGATCCACAATAGCAAGAGAGCTCGAAGGTAATCAAGAGTGACTGGATTCAATATATTTGCAGACTCAGCCTAACCTGCAGAAAAACAATACCTACTAGGCCAGTAGTTTCCGATCTTTTTTATCTCACAGCCCACTTGAACTTGTAGTTACACTTCTGTGGCACACTTGAATTATGATAATCAAAAACAAGGAATAACAAATATATACTTACTGTACTTTGAACTTCTTTTGAAAGTAATGTAATTATTGGTCTTTACAACTTTTTGTGGCACCACCTAAGATCCCCTGTATTAGGGAAACCCTCCTATTCAAGACAGTTAAATTAAGCAAGATAATTTTGTGTTCCTAATGCATTTATTTTACATACTGAAGACTGGTATCTTAGCAGCATCATAGAATAAAATCTTTTTTTTGAAGGTAAAAGAGATTAAAAGCATGTGTATGGGTAAGTATATGTCTATGTGTGTATTGAAAATGTTAGAAAGTGTGGATAGTAGGGTAAGAGAGAAAAAAATGGTAATAACACCCTTTAAATGAGAATTGTCTAATTAATAAAATAAGTTTTACCTTTAGCTCCTCAGTCCCCCTACAGGCAAAACTGCTGGTCTAATAAAGATTAATATAGATTCCCCAAAGAGACAATGGCTGATATTGTCTTTCCTTTGGAGGGCAGCCAACTGCCGCTCTCTAGTCCTGAAGTCAGGGCATCACATCAGCTTTGTCAGTAAAAGACAATCTCTGGTCTGCATTTCACAGGAACACCTGTCAAAAAGCTCCAAAGCAAAGAGGATTTACCCCAAATCCAGGTTTGATCTGAAAGACTCCTTTATAGTGCCTAGTCAGGGATGCTGAAATTGTCTCCCTGAACCAGCAAATTGGCATCACCTGCGAGCTTGTTAGAAATGTAAACTCTTCTACTGAGCCCAGGAGTTTGAGACTGCAGCGAGCTATGATGGTGTCACTGAACTCCAGCCAGGCCTCCAGAGGGAGACGCTGTCTCTTGAAAAAAAGAGAAGAAAAAGGAGAAGAGAAGGGGGGGAAAAGCAATATAAAAAGAAATGCAAATTCTCTCTTTCTCTGTCCCATACCTATTGAATCAGAACCTGTGAGAGTGGTGGGACAGGTAATTTGGGCTTTAACGTGCCTCTCAATGACTCTGAGGCACGATCAGGTTTATGTTATGTCTCATTGCTTCCACATCCTCTTTCAGCACCACCCCCACAAAACACCAGCTGGCCTTGGCCTCTTATATGGCTCCTGAAGTTTCTCTTCCCGCTCTGATTCTTTTTTTTTTTTTTTAAGAGAATTATTCATGGTGGTAGAGTCATATTTACCCCTTGCCATTTTATAGAACATTATTCAGTCAGAATATACTGTCCTATGCTAGATCATTAAAATAAAAGTGTTGTCCACCCCTAAGTCTTACCCGTGTCTATTACATTGGATCAGAACCACCAGAAGGCACAGCAGATCCTCCACGCCCAGCCCTGAGCCCCACATTCCAGAATATTTCACCACACCAACACCTCACTCACTCTCGGTACAGAATTCTCCTGCATAGTAGGTGAATTTGCCTTTAAAAAGACTTCTGTGGAAGAGATTCATGGGCTTCTTACTGATTTTTAGACAATAAAATATGAAGACATAATTGATGTGTGACATGTCTGAGCTAAGACCTTTTAGAAGCAGGTGTTAGTCCCCTCCCCTGGCCCAACTCACTGAGTAGGCCTGGGGCTGTGGCTTTTCCATGCTTCACGATCACCTGGAGGACTTTTTATATAAAATGCTAATTGCTGGGCCCTATTCCCAGAATTTCTAATTCAGTAAGGAGCCTGAGAGTTTTGCATTTCTAATAAGGTCCTGGGGGTAGGGAACGTGCAACCTTCTGATTTCAAGATGATTCATTTTTAAGCAACAAAGAAAGCAAGAAAGGCTTCATCTTCCTTTTCTGAACCCCTTTGAATACAAAAATTTGTTCTGTAAAATTTGGATTCAGTCAAAAGGCCACACTTATGGACCTAGAAGGCCACATGTAGCCTTAAGGCTTCAGGTACCCCATCCCCATAAAGTTTTATATAAAAAATATTTATAATAGCCTCTAATATGAAACAATAAAGATATTCAAAACAGAAATAAAACAACAAAGACAAAAATGACATTCTATGCACCTTAAAATAATTGATTTCCACTTTTTAATATTTTTGTTACCGATTTTTTCAGTGGTTCTCTCTCCTCTTCAGGGCGTCAGTAAGAGAAGTCTGAACTCATTGTCCTTAGTGCCATGGGCACCTTGTTCTGTCTCATTTTCCACCAGCCACTGTCTTCTTGTGAGACCACCAGGAAGGACAACATTGCATCTTAATTATTTTCCTAACAATCCTGATCAGCAAATCGGCATCACTTACGAGCTAGTTAGAACCGTAAACTTTCAGCACATGGCTGAGTTCACAAAAATGTTTTCATGTGCAAAACAACAATAATAACAAAAAGCATGGAAAAATAGAAAATGGATGACTTTTTAAAAAAAACTTGGTTTTGTTGACTATCAGAGTTTAAGTCCCACAGATGCACTCAATAAATATTTCTTTAGTATCCTTCAGGTAGCATTGTAAGGGTAAGTTAAGAAAAAAAAAAACAGAACAGAGAGTCAAAAGCTCCATTACATCTTTATTTTTTAAAAAAAGGGATAAACTAGCAATTTTCTTTTTAAAATGCAATGCAACCAAATAGAAAGTAAGCAAGTAAAGGCAAGTTGCAGATTCATTCAGAAAATGTAAATAGGATGCTGTTATCTAAGACATTTGACATAGGTAAGAGTACTGAGCAAACTTTATTCGGCACAGAAAAGAGAAAAGTCTCCATTGTACTGGCAGGACTTAATAGGTCCCAGTGCCATTAGCCTTCACCTCAACCATGCTTGGTTTGGCAGAACATTTCGGGATGTACCAGGCTTTGTGAGACTGGACACATGTGCTTCACCTCCCTATACTCATAGGGGTGAAGAAAGAGAGTTCTACGTCTCTTTAAGTTTGTTAGAGCTTTTGTTATCTCTCAGAAGCCTCCATAGCAAAAATTTTGCTCCTGGCCAAGTCACGTTGGCTCCTACTGTCCATTACCTGATAATTACAGTAGGATTCAATGGATAATATGAGCCCTTTGGAAGGCTGAGGAGGAAGAATCCTTTGTGCACAGGAGTTTAGACCAGCCTGAGCAAGAGTGAGACTCTGTTTCTACTAAAGATAGAAAAATTAGCCAGACATGGTGGTGCATGCCTGTAGTCCCAGCTACTTGGGAGGTTGAAGGAGGAGGATCACTTGAGCCCTGGAGTTTTAGGTTGCTTTGAGCCAGGTTGATGCCACAGCACTCTAACCTGGGGCAATAGAATGAGAGTCTGTCTCAAAAAAAAAAAAAAAAAAATTTTTTGTTGCTCCTGTTTTACCACCTGCTGTATGTCTTTTCCCCAACATCACTTTGTTTTTTAAAATACTGCATCTCTGCATTCAGACAGAATAATGTATGGGCTGAGAGCCTCAGCTTCATTCTCAAATAGACCTGGTTTAAGTCATTCAATTACCTACATGGGATTTGCTAAGTCTGTACTCTCTAAAAGAGTTTCTTCATTCACTTAATGAGATAATAGTAGTGACTATTGTATGTAAATGTTAACACGGTAAACAGTCATTGACATCATGCAAGGGAGATAAAGAATATGTTTGGTAGGACTGAGAAAATGAGAAAGTCCCAGGAAAAGAGTGTCATAATTTAAAACCATGGTGGCAAAACCATTCTGGATTTTGGAGTTTTAAGATAAGATTACTGTCATGAGTTGTTGAAATTGCCTATGATGAAATAAAGCAGTGTAGAAGTCAGGATACTGTGAGTCAGAGTGTTAGATGCTGAATACAATGAGGATGATAATGGACGGTAGGGTTCAAGGGCTCAAGTTATTAGGAATGAGTAAGTGGGAAGTCAGCAGATGACTCTCAAAGAGTAAATGTTCTTCAGTATGAGTCCTTTATCACATGATTGTATAGGACCCAGTATTCTTTTCTTTATGTTGCCTAAATGATAATTAACTAATATATTGATTTATTAATGTTCATCTGAATTACTAAGCTTCTTGAACATTAGGACCACATATAGCTTGTCCCCCAGTGGATATATGTGCTTATGAAATACAGAGATAGATAAATGGACAGGTAGATGGATGGATGGACTGGACTATAAACAAATAAAAGTACTAACACTAAATTGCAGCATGATCAAAAGAAGAAAGTTAAATTCAGAAAGTTAATAGGATGATTATATGCAAAATAAAATATGCCTAAAGATATATTTCTTAGTGATGGATTATTCATTCTCTCACTCCCTTTTTAATCTCTATTTCTTCTTTCCCAGATTAATCAACCAAGTGTATAAACTTGTTTGCTCATTAATAACTCCAGTCAGGGCCCTGATAGCATCAGCACAGACACTCCTGGAATCTCTCAGCATCATTCAGCACTGCGACAACACACATCATGATTTAATACAAGCATCAGTTTCAGCCAGCAATTCCATTTATAGAAACTACAGATATATTTATTCAAGTATATGTAACATGCATACGAAGATTTTCTGTACGACACTTTTTGGAACACTGAAAAACAGGAATGACACTAAATTCAAAAAAGCAGAAAATCTGTTAAATACAGCGCAAAAGATACTATGTTCATAGAATTGAATTTTATGCACCATTTAAAATACCCTGACGTGCACAAGTGTTCATGATGCCCTGTTAAATAAAAACGCAGCAAGGATACTCTATATATTCTGAACCCAGTGTTAAAGTACGTGAGTGTGCGAGAGAAAGACAGAAGCGGGAGACGGCGGGAAGGGGGGAGTTCTGGAAAGCGCTGCAGGGTTTCGTCCCCTTCCCATTGTCCCTCCCTGTCCCTGCTCTTGTCAGTTCACCCGGGCACCACAGTCTTTGGTGACTCGGACCCTTTCATAGCATAAGACACGAACATTTGTTAAGAGAGATCATTCATATTAGAACAAATATCAGTTTTCCTACAACTCTAGAGGCAGTAGGAACATTTTTTAAAAAATTAGAAATTACAAAATTATCGGTTTGGCCTGGGGGCCTTTCCCTCTGGAGACTGAGGACTTCCAGCGTCCAGCTCTCCACCACTCAGAAGCCCCGGGCAGACCAGACCTCCCCCCCCAGGTGACGCCGCCGGAAGGGAGCATCTAGGTTTTAGGCAAGATGGAGGAGGAGGAGGGATGATGAAGGGCTTGTGGAGGAAGCGAAGGAAGATCCTAGAAGGAGAAGGGAAGAGAAAGGAAGAAATTGCAACCCAAGTGAGAGGAATAGGAACTGACAGGTGATGCGAAGAAAAAGTGAAGTGTTCTGCACCAACCCACAGACTCCAGAGGTAAGCGCGTCAATGCCGATCCGATCTTCCAGATGCTCCTGGTGTAAAGAAGTAGTGCGGTGTGTACGTTTACACGCGGGTGGCACGTGCAAAACACTATACTAAAACAGGCAAACCAAACTGTCAGCAGTGATGGCTGTGGGGTGGGAAGACCAGCTGCAGTGGAAAGGGGGAAGGTTTAGCTGGCTGCAGACAATAAGGCAATGAAATGGAGAGAGAGGGAACGTTATAAACTTCCGTACAGCCTGTATGGTTTACAACGATCGTGTTCCCTTTTTAAAAAGAGTTCAAGCAAATCTCAGCTCGTGTGAGGAGAGGTTAAGACTCAGGAGAAGGGGACCCTGGTGTCTGTCTCACTTTCTTAAGGATGGTCCACTGTGCGGTTAGAGTTGCCCCAATATTTGGAGTAAAATCCTACCAGAAAAGCAATTTGTCAGTCTTCTTGGAAATAATCATTTAGCTGTGCAAACAAATTAATAGATGGGCCATAAATTTTTATGATCACTTATACGAAGAGAAGGGAGCATGCCATGAGATCACACCCAGCACCAGAGATGAGTCTAATCTCTTATAGCCAGCACTAGAGATTAGCTCTGTTCACTGGCAGAGCACTAGAATTTGTACTTTCTATTACCATCTAATTTAAATAGCTTGAATTCTTTCAAAATAGAGATGTGATTCCCTATGGTACTGAAAGACTCTCATTTATGTAGTAAACAGATTATACCCTTTACACAAATAAATGGAGTCCCAGGCTCAGATGTTGAAGTCATGAAGATTACCACCTAACAACTTGCTGATTCTCACGAAAAACTGCATATTCCTATTTCTATGCCAAATCGTGAGTATTTAGAAGGCCAGATAGAGTTTTTCATCGAATTTTCTATAGCACTAAGTCCAATGTCAAAAACAGACACTTGCCTGAATCAACAAAGTTGAATTCATCACACAGAAAGGACAGACCACTGCCCTTTCTCATTCTTTCTGGCCATGACACTTTGGTTTTTACCACTGATGAAGCATACTATTTCAATCCCTCCGTTCATCCAATATCTGTTTTATGTAAGCTTATTTTATTTGGACATTTACCGTAAAAGGTAAAAATTCAACTCATTTTTTAATTTCGTTCTGAAAGATAATTTTATTAGGTTTCCTGGAGATTGTATGTTTAATTCACAAGCCATGCAATTAAGACCAGGTTTAAGCCAGGCATGACTGTAGTCAGGATATTTTTTTGTTTCTTCAGTACCCGTTGGTGGATTTGCCTTAAAATTCCCCTATTATTGATCTAACAAATAAGCAGGTCCCCAGCCACACACACACAAAAAAAGAAATCACAGAAAATATACTCCATAGGTAAGGAATACTGAAAGAACTCTAATCAGATATTGGGTTTTCTAAATAGCCTTTTAAAAGGTTGGCATTTACACATTCCTGCTCATTTCCAATGTACTGTGTGCCATTTTTCATGTAAAACAGCTTCCTCATACTTCAGCCAGAGAGCATGACTCTAAAATAAAAAACTCGTGACTGAGTGTAGGAGGAAAAAGACTAAAATTAGAGAAACTCAACAAGCTTTAATATTAGGGATTTGTTCTGAAAATGCCACTCCTAATGAGAACTAACAAAATTCTCTAAAAATGAATTACTTGTTTAATATATTGAAGTTTTGTTCTATCTTAAACAATAGAAAGTAGCTTGCCTTTAGATATTATTTTTGAAGATGTACAGTCAGGTTCAGGGAACAAAAAAAAAAAGAAAACAGCATCATCCACTTAAGTATATGTAAAATAATAATATCTGGTCTAAATAGAGAACAGACTGACCAGGACAGAGGTAGGGCAAAAATTCCAAACGCTAGAGCAATCCTCTCCATTGGTCAGTCTGTAGTATTCAAGCTGCTTCCCATTTTTCAGGCAAATAGTTAACACACAAAATTAGACACCACATACTGCATTTAGAAGGGTACTGTGTCACCATGGTAACTGGTTTTTCTTAAACATAGCTCTGCGTGTACATACAGTCCAAATTAGCTACACAAGAGAGCCACATACACAATATTCCTAGAGCTTATGTAAAGCCAACCTATCTGCTATATTTTTCTAAACTGAGGGATTTGAGTTTATATTTGTAAATGCGCTTTCTTTAAAACGTTCTTTTTGTGTAGTTTGTCTCTGATCATTCCAGTTGCTATGATCTAGAAACAATATTCCAGATAAAACCTCAGGTGATGATCAACATGGAAAAGAATCATTGGTATCTGCTTGCTGGTTTTCGTCTCTAAGTTCTTCCTGCATGGAATATGAATTGTATAACCTGCTACTTTAGCGTCTTACCTTTCAAATGCTATTTTATTTGGCTCATCCTTATGATGCATTTTGAACCACTTTTCTTGAAAGATTATCCCCAAATAGCACTTCCACCCCCACTGACTCCTCCTTATGATAAAATCGCTAAGAAAACAACTTAATGCAAATTGACAGAACTTTGAAAAAGAAAGGATGTTGCTTCAATATGGTATCCAAACCAAAAAATACCTCCAGCATTCTTCTAATAATTTTTAGCTGAAGATGTCTCTAAAAGAAATTTGAACTTCATTACATGAGACTGTAAAAAGCATGTGATTCCTGCACTTCTCAAGCCTTTCTCTCTCTTTTTTTTTTTTCAGAAGAGAATTAAACATGCTACAGTTAGGCAGAAATTGTATCATTTGCTATTTTACAATTTTCAGGACCACCTTGATATTTTTGTACTAACATGGTGTAATGTTCATAGTGTTAGTTAATATTTGGCTGAAAAAAGGGAGAATTCATGACTTCCCCTCCTGCACACCAGTGACCAGACCCTTCTGCTTTGTCTACAGGAAGTCTTCACAGAGTTTGTACTGCCCGCTCCACTTAAAGGAAACCTACCACTGTTTAATTGAGCCCAGATTATGAGCCGTGCCCTTGATAATGGAGAATTCATCACACCACGTCATTCAATTCCCACCAAACCTTCCAAGATACATAATATCTTCACTGCAGAGAAGGAAACCAATGCTCAAAGTGGTTATGTTTTTCTATCTTACACAGCTTATAAATAAATTCCTGAACATTTCACATTCCTGAACATATTTGCTCAGAAGATACCCAGTCCATCTCTAATGATGCTGTTACTGAGTATCAGCAGATGAGAGCTCATCAGCCTTGGATTAAGTTGGATTGGGTTTTTGTTCAATGAGAACCCTTGTCACTCTGCTGGAGACTCTTTACTATGATTCAGTAAGAGGACTACTGGGAGGCAGAGTGCTCTGAATCAAATGCTGAACTTCATGTCATTATTGACCTGTTTTGAGCTGGTGTCTATCTCTAGAAGGAAGTGAATATAACACTTTCTTTCTTCCCTACAACATCAAGACTCAATTGTGCTGGAATATTTCCTGAAAACTGTTGAAGGGCGTGCAATGAGAAGCAGGAAGATAGGTCAACAGAAGTTTCTTGGCATATGTCTTTGATAGAGTATCCAAGGAAGTAGAGGTGGTGATGCAAGGGCCCGTACTCTGAACTCACTCGGTCCAGTGGCATGGGAGGAGGGGGAAGCTATCCTCACCCATCTGAGACTGGTGGTAGCATTGCCTGCATGTGCTGGAAGGGCTGCAAATATATTGTGGAGTGTGCATTTGCTCCGAGCTCTGCCTGTACAGGCATGAGGATGCCTTGCTCTGACATTGATGTAACCTCAGTGCAGAAGGGAAGGAAATCCACAGGCCTTTGACTGTCACAGCTAGAGATGATCTTCAAGAATATCTTATGCAGGCCCAGCATGATGACTCATGCCTGTAATCCTAGCACTCTGGGAGGCTGATAAGGGTGGATCCCTTGAGCTCAGAAGTTCAAGATCAGCCTGAGCAAGAGTGAGACCCTGTCTCTACTAAAATTAGAAAAATTAGTCAGACATGGTGGCACCCACCTGTAGCCCCAGCTACTGGGGAAGCTAAGGCAAGGGCATTGCTTAAACCCAAGAGTCTGAAGTTGCTGTGAGCTAGGCTGACCCAATGGAACTCTACCCTGGGGAACAGAGTAAGACTCTGTCTACAGAAAAAAAATAAATCTTTTCCACACTGTGATTTAGAGAGCTGCTGATATGCGCATCCCAAAGGCAACCAAGGGTGGGCCAGGGGCATTTCCCAGGAAGGCTCTGGTTGTGTATTCCAATTTTCTTTCTTTCTTTTTTTCTTTCTTTCTATCTTTGCTTCTTTTTTGAGACAATGTCTCACTGTGTGGCCCTTGCTGGAATATAGTGGCATCATCATAGGTTACTGCAACCTCAAACTCCTGACCTCAAGAGATCTTCCTGCCTCATCCTCCTAGAATGCAAAGATTACAGGTGTAAGCCACCACCCTCGACCTCCAATCCTGTTTTCTAACCAGAGTCTTTCCATTTGTATCAGTTCTATATTTTGGAGTTTCTGCATGCATTTTTTTTTTTTATAAAAGGGACTTGGAGTTTTTAAAAGTGTGAAAACCCCTTTGTTTTATGAATAAAGTAACCATGACTTAGAGGTGATTTATAGTATTTATTTTTTCAGTAATGAACAATTTGTTGAGCTTATTCCTTTCGATATTGTAGATACTAGAGGTGCCAAAAAATGTATACACATTTTAAGAGATCTTGTTGGAAGTAAAAGTGATCATTTCCAAAAAGCAAATGAATTGCAAGTAAAATGTATGTGTGTAGCATGTCTAGGTACACTTGACCAGTAGCAGCACCTTCAATTCAACTTTGAAAAGTAATATATAGATGATATCTCTCATAAGGTATATACATTTTTTGGCACCCTCTGTATTTATGCCCATGATATTCTGAACCCAGCTTTACAAATCTGCTAATAGAGAGTGGGCATCTGAGGACATAACAATCAACATCCAAGTTCAAGGTCTACATCTCAAGTCGAAAAACATTTTGCCAATATGTGCCTTGAGATAAATCAATGACAGAAAATCTGCTTTTATTTTCTCTTTAGTATGAAAACTGCAATACCAGCCTCCATTATCAGGAAGAGATTCAAAGGGCAGAATTGTCTAGGTGTTCTATCAAGACAGGGGCCAGGCTAAAGGGAAGAAAAACTATATGCTAAGGAGAGTAATATTTTATATTATTAACTCAAGGAGAGAATATTTTATTTACCCATGGTATTGAAAAGATGCTTGACTGAAATGGTTCTTTATTTGGAAAGGAAAAAATCAAAATAACCTTCCTTTTGCAAATTTATATGCAAATTTTCCCAAAGAAAACAGTTTCCATAATTTTTGGCAACAAAATGGTTTAAAAGAAAACCACTAGTATTGGACTCAGGCACTTTGGTATGAATTCAGCACTACCAAATTCTAGCTGTGTGCCCTGAGGGCCTCTTCTTTGTCTTTGCAAATGTCTGTGGGACTATCTCAGGACCATGTATGGCATTATCATTATTGTTGCTGTTGTTGTTGTTGGGTTGTTATTGTTTTCCTTGTGATTGGGTTAGAAATAAGGATTCAGAGAGTTAGAGGGAGAAGGTTGGAGTGATTTTCTCACAGTGAGGATTTATGCTGGTTCTACAGCCCATTTTATTTAGCAATAAAATTCTAACAAGTTGGCAGTGGATGTCTTGAGTGCTGTAGGGAGAAGAATTCTGAAAAACACTGTCTCCTTTCACTGCAAAGATTTTACTAGATAAAGAACTGGCTCTTTATAGAGCCTCAATGGCCAGTTTGCCTAGTTTCCTATAAAAGAAGTGTAAGGGCCATAAAAGAAAAGACTTGACTTTGAAGAAGGAAGAGCAGGTAAGAAAGTCCAGGGAGAAGTTGAGAATGAACATGTAGGCTGGAGATAGTCTGTGATCTTGACGGTGGCATCTGCTGTTCTCAGCATTTATTCAACCATGAAGCCTTTGTATTTACCTGCTGGAGACTTCTCAGTGCTATTGTAAACTCCTAGAGAAACCTCAACATTGGGACAAAAACAAATTCAAGATTAAGCTAAATGATCTGAATCAGTTTTCTCTAGAAAACCCAGAGGTGGTTTTAGAGTAGCCAAGAGATTGGGTAATTGCTGGGGCAAGGAAACCAGTTACAAGATGGGAATTTACAGAAAAACAGGGTGGGGTGAACACATGACTTGAGAAAGCTTCCCTGAAGTGTCTGTGACCCTAAGAGTATGGAATTAGAGATTTTATATACTTGAAAGTTTTTCTAGAACAATAGGCAAAATAATACAGAAAAATAGTACCTCCTGTGGATATAATTCTTTCTCCATTGTTGTGACATTGTTGGAAAGTGATACCCTTGTCTCCATGTCAGGAGTCTAGCTGGCTGATCACTCATCCCTCACGGGTAGAAATTATGGCTTCAAAAATCCAAGCTGTGGGTCATTCTCAGGCTTGGGTTGGCCATATGGGGCACACAGACTGAGCATATACTCACCAGCATGTCCCCAGGCCCTTAGGTTCTCCTGGGGCAGTTTGCTAATATAATCATCACTGCTTCTGTTCTAAAGCCTTGATACCTAGTTGTGGCCTTTTGGGCTATAATTACTTTCTAAAGATGACATTTTTTTTTTTTCTTTTGCAAGTAAATGGCCTAACAGGCATATATGAAACCACCCTACCTGAATAAGTGCACCAATTTAGTACTGTAATATAAACGAGATTAATGAATTGATGCATTCTGGGTAGTCCCTAAACATAATTAAATTCAAACACTGCCCAGAAGGGAGTCATGTTGCTGACCACCTTCCATAAGGACAACACAGGGAAAACAGCATCTTGCTCCTAATTGTTACATCTTGCCTTTTCATCAGGGGCGGGAGAAACAATGGATTAACCATTTTTAAATCACATGGGAAGCTCAGGGTTGCTTTGAATTCAGTTATAAGTATTCATCTGACACTTGATTTTACCACATTTATGGAGTTAGAGTTTGTTCACGAACACTCAAGAAACCTATATTCCCCATGTACCTGTTTCCCCAAGCTACATCCTCAACTCAGGAGTTTTTATTTTGTTTTGTGATTTGTAAATAATATTTTCTCTTATGTTGGCTCCTAACTTGATTGTGGAATCTGCATTCTAGTCTCCCAATCTTGGAAGTCACCACTGGATGTCTAATCACTGTGTCATAAACATAGAGCTGTTAACTCTTAGACAAATCCCACCATCTTTCCACTCTTTCACTCTACTTTTGGATCACTATTTATATGTCTGCTGCTAAGGCCATTATATTCTTCAAAGCCTCGTAGGGTCAACTGACCATTGCTACCCCTGGCCGGAGCACTGCCCATGGCTGAGGTCCACCAGAGTCATGCAGTACCAAAAACACTGGAACTGGAATCCTCTAAGACGAGGATTATCAGACTTAGCAAATAAAAATATAGATAAGTGACAAATAAATGTTTCATACAAAGAGATTCCATGGAGGCTCAAAACTCTTCCATATAATGCCATAGGGTATTTGCATATAACCTATATACATTCCCTTATATATCATAGAAAACCTCTGGATCAGGCAGTGCCTTTGGCTAAATCCGTTGGGTGCCGGCCCCATATGCCAAGGGTGATATATTAAAACCCAGCCCTGACAAAAAAACTGAAAAAAAAAAAAAAAAAAAAGAAAGAAAGAAAGAAAGAAAACCTCTGTATAATTTATAATCTAAGACAATATAAATGCTATATAGTTATTACTTTATATTATTTAGAGAATAATGCCAATGGGGGGGAGTCTGTATGTGTTCAGTATGGATGCAATCATCCCTTTTTTCCCAAATATTTTTGATCTGCATTGGTCAAATCTACAAATGATATGGAGAGCTAACTGTACTTTCTATGCTGTTCCCTTCCCCTTCTATACTGCTATATATATCACATCTCTGTTGCAGAGAGTCATCCATACTGTCAAATGGAAAATATTACAAAATAAAGCATAGAGATGAGTGGAATTTTGAGATAAGAGTAATCAAACCTTGGTACAACAGTCCTAAAGTAACCTGACATCTGTCTATCTATCTGTGTCACAGATTGCACAGATAAGTGAGGTAGGCTCTAGTTGCCAAGGAAACCAGCATACTTGAGCATCAAAATGTGATAATAACTTAATATTTCAAAAAATATGCATCTATCCTGTCAACTTCCTCCCTTACCCCTTTGGTCAATGCACCACACATCCTAATGCCCAGATACCATGCACTTCATATATTGTCTTGCCTGGCTGGGAAATCACTTCAGTGATAAAGCACCTCATCTGCTATTTGCTTCTAGATGCCTTCTCTTTCCCCTCTCCCCCAATATGAGTCATGTACTCATAACAAATTTTTCGTCCTTTTTTCCCCTAGTAACTAATAGATGAGTCCAGTGTTTGTTCTCAGAGGCAATTGATGGAGTCTCTTTGAATGAACCAGTAGAAAATCTGTTCCACATGAAAACAATTATTTAAATACTCTCACCAACTTAAAGACATCCACTCAGAGAGAGCTGTTGTTTGCCCCTCAATGAACAGAGACCCACTTATATCTGGCTGCAATCTGAGATAATTAAATATATGTTGGACCCAGGGATGGAGTCTCCTCTATAAAGAGCTTCTTCTAAGAAGAAATTAAGTAGACTATAGCACAGAACTTCCTTATCCATATCTTTAAAAATATGAAATAAAAAAAGATTACACTAAGTCCCTTTTACTCATTCTGTTCCTGAAAACCAAAGGTAAGGTGACTTGTGTTATTGCAAAACAGATCTATTCAGCATCCAGAGGCTAATGAAGTCTTCTGTGTCTTGAGTACTTCAGAAATTTCATCTGAACATTCAGACTAAGAGTTCTAAACTTTTGGTTATGTTTAGATTAGGGCATTGACCTCAGGAAAGAATCTTTCTCCTGCAAAGATTCCTCATTTGTAGAAAGCTACCACCCTAATGAAGCATAAGCTGACCACATGAGAATGGAAATTAACTTCATATCCCTGAGATGAAAGAGCAGCATTTGTAGCCAGTAAAGACAGCTTCATTCTTTCTCAAACTAATTGGCCAGAGCACTAATTGAGCAGAGAAGCACAGCTGCCTCTCCTTTATACATGGGGTCTTATGTTCTTCCAAAAGGACTTGTGCTATGATCTGAATGTTTGTGTCCCCTCCAAAATTCATACATTGAAATCCTAACTCCCAAAGTGATGGTATCATGAGATAGGGCATCAGCAGGCTCTGCCCTAATGAATGGAACTGTTGCTCTTTTAGAAGAGTCCCAAGATAGACTGCTTGCTCTTTCCACCACGTGAGGGCACTGGGAGAAGGTGCTATCTAGGAACCAGAAATTGAGCCCTTACTGGATCCAAATATGCTGATGCTTTGATCTTGGACTTCCCAGTCTCCCAGTCTTCCCAGAATGGGGAGAAATAAATTTCTGTTGATTATAGGCTTTCTTGTGGAATTCTTTTATAGAAGCCATTAAGACAATATCTTAAGCACTTAATTGTGCACATGCTTGCTAACAGTCATGCAAAGAAATGCAGCAGCCCCCTTTTCAAGCAGCATATACTCTTAGCTTAGACAAATGTTAAGATAGGATATTAAGGAATGCAGAGAACTCAATGCCTTTATCTTCTCCATACGATATTCTATCAATAGAGCTCCATGTTTATGTTGGTTGATCTACCACCCCAATTTTATAAAGTTTTAAGTTAAATACTTTTTAAATTTTACTTATTCTTCTATTTCTGTCTAGGTTCCAGGGGCTTGTCCAAGATAGATTCAACTGACAGCCAGCAATTCAGACTCAGATCACTACAGTCACCCATGTGACAAGTTCTTTCTTACGAAAGAAGAACTCAAGACCCTATGTGGGTATTTTTTTCTACCAGGAACTAGTTTTCCAGAGAAACTCCTCCATTCTCATGCACACAGACTTCTGTGAGTTGTGAAAACATGTTAATTCCACTCGACCCATTGTGGATCCTTTAACTAGGCAAGGTCTCAAAATGTCATTTGGTTATCTGTGATTCCTTTTGGTATCCAGAAAATAATAGTAAGATCACAGTAGCCATAAAACATTCTAGCAATTTCTTTAACATCCATAAAGTCTCCTGGAAATGGGTTTAGGAAATTTCTAGTCCATATGACTTTGTAGATAAGATAGCCCAGCACTTCTGTGGTGCTCTGTGTCATAAAGTGAGCCTTAAATCTAGTCTTGAGTGATCCTGGGGGACCTAGTAGCACCAGACAGCCATCTAGCCTGATAATAACGCCTTTTTTTCCTTTAATGTTGCCTAAAACTGACCTAGAATTTATAGCTGGTCTGGGGGTAAAATGGCACTGGGAGAGAAAAAGAATGGGACTAAATTGCATACCATACCTCACCCACTAAACCATCTGCTCAGCCCATGTCTGCTCTGGCCCAGAAGAAGAAGAAAGGTGCCATATGGGCTGGAGGCAGCTCCAGTTAAGTAATAAGTTTTATGAATTCTCTGGGTAGATAAATGTCCTTTGAGTAGACACCCAAGCCCTATCAACAATCTGAGCTGTTGAGCAGAACTGCTTCACTGCTTTGAAAATCTAAAGAAGGTGAGATGAAATTCTAGGCCCTTATATTTGAAAAACCTCATAGTTCTACATTTTTATTTCCCTATGCTTTTATTAAGGTTATTAAGTATGAAATATCTGACTTCCTCAAGACTAAGTTTGACAGTTGATATCTCTGACATTTCACTTTGACACTTCTCATTTTATTTTTCTTGTGTAGGTACATCCTCATTCTTTCAAATGCACATTTTGGCTTGCAATTATCTTCCAATTTTTGTAAGAGTAATTTTTATTAAACATGGATAAGTAAAAAATTCATGTTATTTGTGAATATGAGTTCTATGTGGAACCAACACAGCACAGACAGCTCAAAAGATCAATGAAGCATTTGGGAAGGATGTGGCTAATTAATGAACAGGTTGACAATGGTTTGAGAAGTTCTATTCTGGTAATTTTTAATCTTGAAAATGGGCCGGATTGGCAACCTGAGCCAAGGTGGATAATGATGAGCTGAAAGTTGCAATGGAAGTGAATCCATCTCAACCTACCCATGAATTAGCAGCAAGGTTTGATGTTACTATACCAACAATATTGAACCATTTGCAACAAATAAAGTAAAGAAGATGGACAGATGGGTTCCTCATGAATTAAACAAGAATCAAGAAAAGAAATCATCTCAAAGCTTTTCTTTTCTTTGCTGTCATGACATAAAGGCAAACCATTTCTACACTCTATGTCTATGTGTGATGAAACATGTATTCTTTTTGACAATCACAAGCATTTGACACAGTGGTTGGATCAAGAGGAAGCGCCAAAACACAGTCCAAAACTGAATATTCATTTTAAAAAGCTAATGGTGTCTTCTTGGGACTCCAGTGCAAGGATCATCTACCACAGCTTCATGAAACATGGTGAATCGATTACAGTGGACTTCTGCTGCATCCAGCTGGATGGCATGATAAGGACGTTTGTGACTAAGCAGCAACTGAGACTGGTCAATAGAGATGCCAATCCCCTTGCAAGACAAGGTTCTACCACATGTCAGACAAACAATACTGCTCCCACTACAGAGGCTGGGCTGGAAATGCACCATATTCACCAGACCTTGCACCAGCTGACTACCACTTCTTCCAGGCTTTGGACCACTTCTTGTACGGAAAAGTATCCCATTCTCAACAAGCTGTGGAAAATGCCTTTTGCAATTTCATCACCACTTGTTCTCCAGGCTTCTTTGCTGCCAGAAATAAACAAGCTACCATTAAAAGGAGATTGCTCAGCTCTCACATCTGGCATGTCTCCTGTGAAGGGCTCAACTACAACTTGGACTTGACCTAACAAACGCAAACAATGTAACCCAATTGTTTGCACCCTCATATTAATCTGAAATTTAAGGAAAGATGGCAAAACAGTGTCAATAGTTTAGGCACATAATTTGGTTAATTGTGTTGTTCTTGTGTGAAATATAATAAGCTAAACTTTCAATTATAAATCAGACATTTCATGTTTAATGACCTAATGATATAGACCTTCAAAAGGAGTCAGTATTATTTGGAAGGTTACGCTTTATGGAGAGCTTTTACGCAGCATGTTATACAAAAGAAAACTAAGCCCAGGTTCCACTCTGACACTACAACCTTCCCAAGTTTCTGCACGTGTACCTGTGAGCTTCCCCTCAGTAGTTTAACAACCATATAAAAATGACTTTTTAATATTAGCATTTTATACATTTTAAAGTTTTATAAAACTATGGAGGAGCAGGATCACACTTGATGTATATTGCATCTTAAAATTTTTAAATAAACATTATTTAATGTTCTTATTTCAAATAAGAAAAGTGACAAATTTTAAATAATGCACACCTTTTTCAATTTTTTAATCATCAACTGATACCACAAGGATTTACCCTGATTCCTCCTAGCCTCCCCTAAATAAAATGGCTTGTTTTGGGCTCTTTAAGACAATTCAATTTTAAAAATACATTCAGAAGATCAGGTTATACTAGAATTGGATCCACTAAGTTTAAAACCTAAACACACACACACACACAAATACATATATATACATACATATATATATCCATATATATATATAGGAAAATATGTTCAATTCACAGACTAAGAAAAGAGTTTTATCCTGAATCATGGGCTAAAATAAAAGCAAATGCTGAAATAAGAGAAAATCTCTCAAAGAAAACTCAAACTCTGACAACGTAAAGATGCTCAACTAACAGCCTCTCTCTGTAACATACACCACTGAATGCTCCATATCTCATTACTGGTGATATTGTTATTAAAAACAACAGAGTACAAACACTTCCAATCCTGAGTGTTTTTCTCAAGATTATATGAGCCATATTATTATACCAGAATGTCATTTTTATTTATTTTAAGCAGATATTGGGCACTCATATAATGAAATACAAATTCTCTTTTTGTTGTTGTGATTGTTGTTGTGACAGTGTCCCACCCTATGCCCTGGGCACCATGCAATGGCATCACAGCTCACTGCAACCTCAGACTCTGGCTACGGGCAACCTGCTGCCTAAGCCTCCGGAGGCTGCTGGGATTATAGGCACTCGCCACGGCTTCCGGCTGGGTTTTTCATTATTTTAGGAGTCAGGGTCTCACTCTCACTCAGGCAAGTCTTGAACTCCTGAGCTCAAGCAATTCTCCCTCCTCACCCTCCCACAGTGCTAGAATTACAGGCATGACCCACCACACCTGGCTGAAATACAAATTCTTTACTAATGAAATTTATACTTGATGTTAAACTAATTATATAGACAAGGTAAGGCTGAAATGAAGCAAGGGAGGACTTGAAGTTAATAAGTTTCTATTTTCTTTTCAAAGGAATAGAAGAACACTTATAGGATGTAGCTTGAAGCATGGTTTAGGAAGGTTAACTTGAAAATAATAGGAAGGTGGAAAAAAGAGAAATTAGAGCTAGTTGCTAGGTTATTGTCAAATAACCTGTTGGTGAGATGGAAAACCAACAAAATAAACAGATGCTATTACATGGCCCAAGGGCTCATTTACTCTTTTGTTAAATATTTTGAGGTTCGTATTGAGCTGGTTATGAACTAGACACAAGGGATGCCATAATTCTGAGCTAAAAACTAGTGGGGGTGATGGCCAAACTATCACATATATGTGGGCGATCACAAAAGTTTTGAGATACACAAAACTCAAGAAATGTAAAATTCATGTGGATATAAAAGGAAGTGCATAGAAGCAGATGAGGGTGAATCCTAGGAATGAAAGAGAAAATGTTTTACAGTTACAAGAGTTATGGATCAGGAAATGCAGCTTTGATGAAGCAACACTCATGGCAAAATAAAGTTAAGAAGAGAGCAGCTACAGAGAGGTTAAAATAAATTATTGTAGGTAGAACAAACATCATGTGTAAAGGTCCTGTGGCAAGAACAAGTATTTGGAATTTGAAAGTGTGGCTGGGTTTAGAAAGCAAGCGAGAGATCAGAAAACAGACAAATAATTAGATAATGTATATGAAATATATCTGGTGATAGCTAAGTATTTAGAAGAAAAACAAAGAAGAATGGAGGAAGAGAGAGAACTGAAGTTAAAGTAACATACCAGCAATGGGTAATGTGTTCCCAATTTCATTTATATAACATTTCCCCTAAAAGAAGTGAGGAGTGGAGGCATGTGGATAACTGTGAAGAGAGCTTTCCCAGCAGAGGAATCAGTCAGTTTGTAATTGAGGAGGGAAAAAGAGCCTTGTAATTTAGGAGGGAAAAGATATTACTCTGGTTGCCACAGAGTGAGCAAAGGAAGAGAACACTGTAAAAATGAGGTCAGAGAAATGTGGGGAGCATAGGCCACTGCTCTGTGTGAAACTGAAAGGAATTTGAAGATGGTTGGCAGAAGAGTTTCATAGTCTTGCTTATGTTTTTAAGGGTCATTCTGGCCATTGCATGCAGACCACAATGAGGCAGGAGTAGATGCACTTCATTGGCTTAGGTAAAAGAAGTGATCCAGGAAGACTCCTGTATATCCGACCCACTCCCCTAGGGAGCAGGGGTACAACAGCGGATCAATTCCAGAAGAGAACCGAGCTTTCCTGAACACATGGCAGAGAATCATAGGGGCAGGAGTCAGAGGAAAAATGAACTATGTCTTGGGCATTGGGTTTGAAATAATTATTGACATCCAAGTAGAGATGTAATTCTGAGAGTCGTTAGTATACAGAGAACAATTGAAATTGTGAATGTAAAGTAGATTGCCTAAGGAGAAAAAATATAGTTAGAGGAGAGAGGGCCAGAGACCCAGCCATGAGCAATACCCACATACAGTGGTGAAATGGAGGAGAATAATAATTAGGGTAGCAATAATAAGAATAATGCAAAAGCATAGGAGGGGAAGGAAAACCAGTAACAGTGGCAGCAACACCTGCTGAGTGCATATTCTATATATTTCAGGCACAAATCTCATGGCAATCCTATCAGGGTTCTTTCTCTAACTTTGAATTTCAATTATTTGACCAGGTATAAAATTCTACTATTGGTCCTGTGTTAACTTTCCTCAGACGTGTGAAGATTCAGGTTGTTCTTTATTTCAGGAAATGCTTTCAGTATTCATATCTTCAGGCATTTTCTTTTGTTCTTATTTCATAGGTGTTGACCCATTTTGCTTATTATATCTTTTTTTCCTTGTTTGTCATCTGTATCTATTCCTTTTTCTGAAATTACTTCTACATCTTTGTGGATTTTTCTCTTTCATTTTGTGCAATATTCTCAGTCCTGTGGTACACTTCCCCATTTACATTTGCTTTTATTCAAATAGCTTAAATGTGGCTTTCATCTCTGTCATCTCTTTTCTTTCTTTCTTTTTTTTTTTTTTTTTTTGCAGTTTTTGGCTGGGGCCAGGTTTGAACCCACCACCTCCAGTATATGGGGCCAATGCCCTACTCCTTTGAGCCACAGGTGCTGCCCACTGTCACGTATTTTCTTTCTCTTCCATTTCTGTCATAAAAATCCTTCTCCTTGGTGGATTCTCTTCTTTTAGCTTCCATGTCCTCTCACACTGGTGGTGACATCTCCTTCCTTTTCATCATTTCCGTCATTGTTTTTCTCCAATTTTTCTCTACCAGCTCTTTCTCTTGTCCGTAAATTCTAAAACTCATACCCTTCTATGCTCAGTCTCAGGGATTCTTATTTTTCTCTCCATATTACTCACTGTTACTTTAGTTCCACAGATTTTTAACAACATCTCGTATGCTTCTGTGACTCCAGGACTTAAATTCCCAGCCCAGTCCTCTTCCCGTAAACTTATACTCAGCCTTCTAACAAATGTGTTTCAAAGTTCCCCAAACCAAGGAGATTTTTTATTTATTTATTTATTTTTTGACTTATGGCTGTTCCAACTTTTTTTTTTTATTGAATCATTACTGTGTACAATAATTCAATCATGGGGTACAGTGTGCGGGTTTCCCCTAATATGAAGCAAATTTATATCTTTCAAGTGACGGCTACAACCCAATAACTACACAAGAAGACGGGGAAAGGGGAGGGGGGGAAGGAGAGGGAAAGGGTGGGGGGAGAGAGGATAAAGGGTGAGATCACACTTGTGGTCCATATTTGAAGGGTCAGGAGAAAAATTCTAAATACGGATCAAAAATGTTTTCACATAGTAAATGAGAAAATCTCATGAATGTTATGTCAATCTGGTTGATGAAAATATCTCAGTATGTGAAACCAAGGAGATTTTAAATGAAGCTTTACATTTTCTTTCTCAACCTTGCTTTTTTTCTTCCTCTATCTTTTTTCATTTTGTAAATGGTACCACTTTCCACTTACCTACTCACACCAAAAATTTAGTATTTATTAGTGGTGTCTCACTCAAATCCGACCAGCGTTTGGAGGGCTTTGACTCACACAATCTTGAGAAAGCAAATGTCAGCTGTGGTGCATGTCATTTCATAACCAAATTCTTTGCCCCTTAAAAGGCAGCACCAATTTTCTTGGGATGAATAACAAACAAATTGCTTGGGGAAGGAAAAGAACATTTAACTAGTAAGCAAAATATCTTTGGCCCTGGAAAGATTGATAATTAAGGTTAGAAATGATGAAGTAAATTCAATCTATAAGTATTAATATTTTGCATTAAACTAATAAATATTCTTTGTACACTTTTTTTACTTTTTGATTTTGTAATGTTTAAGAAGAGTTGCCATGTTTGAGTGTTTTCTATTTAAAATGTTTAATTACTCATTACACTTATAATTTTTAAGTTGGAAAGTATAACAATATTCAGATAGTCTTAAAAATATTTAAGATATACTCTATCTTAAATAGGAAATGATTCAGTGCCATATAATGAAGTTTCCTTCAATGACAGATTGCATATACAATGGTAGACCCATAAGATTATAACATTGTATTTTGACTGTATCCTTTCTAGGTTCAGGCATGTTTAGATATAGGAATACTTCTCATTGTGTTACAATTGCCTATAGTATTGAATACTGTGATATTGCATATACTGTATAGGCTTATATCTTAGGAACAACAGGCTGTACCATACAGTTTAAGTGTGTAGTGGGCTAGACCATCTACTTTTGTCTAAGGACAATCTATAATGTTTGCAAGACCATGAAATTGCCTAACAATGTATTTCTCAGAATCCATCTCCACAGTTCAGTGATATATGACTATATTTGTAAATCTACATTGTTGGAGTTGCAATCAAGACTTTCTTAAATACTTTGAAAGCTTTCATTAATCATATAATTGAAATAATTAGAATTAAATACTTTAAATATGTAAATAAAATTAAAAATATTAAAGCCCCTTAACAGTAATTGTTTCAGTTCCTCATATCGTTAAATTACAAAATTAGGTTTTGATAAAAGAATCTAATATTTTCAATCCTATTAATGAAAGGCTCCATCCATCAGGCAGTACTCATAAGTGCCTGTGATGAAGTAATTTTCAAAAAATATTTATTGAACAGAAAACTGAGACCATATCTATTTTAAAGAAATTATAATCCATTGGACATCTAGGCACACAATATGACAATTTACTTAATAAAGATATAAACAAAGTTTGGGGGGAGTAAGTAGGATCTGACATATTTTATTAACCTTAACAGCAAGACTATACATACTTAGTTACTTTCTGATTGTTTTTTTCAAGACAAAGTTTCTCTCAGTTGCCCATGGGTACAGTACCATGACATCATCGTAGCTAACATCAACCTCAAACTCTTAGGGTCAAAAGATCCTCAGCTTCTAGAGTAGCTGAGACTACAAGCATGTGCCGTGGTGCCTGGCTAGTTTTTCTTTTCTTTTTCTTTTTTTTTTTTTTCTAGTAGAGACAAGGTTCTTGCTCTTGCTCAGGCTGGTCTCGAACTCCTGAGCTCAAGTAATCCACCCTCCTCTGCCTCCCAAAATGCTAGGATCCTGAGCCACTGTACCCAGGCATTACTTTCTGATATATATAAAGCCAGCATCTACCAAATTCTTCCTCCCTCTGCATTCATTTACTGGCCTTCTCTCTTTTGGGAAGGCCAAGGATACACATATTACGGTCCTGGTGTTTACTCTGAGAAAGCTGCCCATCTATGCAGTCACCTCAACCTCGAGACCAACACTGAGATTTCACTCTGTAACTGCACTGGAGGGAGAATCCATTTCACAGGTGGCCTGCATATTAAATTCTGGACTTCAGAGACCTTTTCTGAAAGGCCCATTTCCATTTTGGCAGCCAGTTAGTATTACCATATTGTTGATTTTATCAAGTGCCAGAAAAATTCAGTTTTTCAAGCTTGGTGAAATTTCAGACTAAACTGTGCTACCATTATTCAGAGAAATCTTAAAGAAACAACCTTTGACTTATCTCCAGTTCCATTTAAAAATAAACATGACTATGCCTAAAATTGTAGACTTAAAGCTGAAATGCTCCATAGTCAGATGCTCATCTTGTGCCACTTTATAGGAATCTCCCCAGAGCCCAACCATTGGATCCAAGTCTTTGGTACCAATTTTATACATTGGAAGTGTTTGTAGGGTAAAAATACCAAACTCTTCTCCAAGCCAGACCTGACTCTCTTCCTTCTATGTAATCTGTTTCTATGTGTAAACTTTGTAGCTGCATCTGTTTCAAGTTACATAAATACACCAAAGAAAGTATATTATAGCAGGGAAATTTATGCACTCCATATTCTCACAGCTTTAAAATGGCCAAATTTATTCTCTTGAATAAATGCTCTAGGGATAAAATCAAAAGAACAACTCCAAAGCAATATTTTGAGAGTTTTTGCCAGTATCAAAGAAGAAGGTACACAAAAATAGACACATGTACATAACACACATATTCCTATTCTGCTAATGATACTGAGATAGGGGAGAGACTACAGATATTCCAAATGATTTGACAATTCCACAAATTTCTTTGTTTTCAACTTGAGATGTGTTTGTATGCTAATATTTACATTTTCATATAGGTGTTTCTAATATGGGAGAATGCCAGGTAGAGCCATACAGAACAAAGGATTTTGTGCAGCACTCGGGTGACTACTGAAAGTCCTCCCTGGACTTTGAGGGGGCATGGACATTGAGGTTGCCACCAACTGACTCGCAGACAGGCCAGGAGAGATGGATCTCTGTGCAAGTGCCCTCCCTTATGTCCTTCCAAAGGAAAATGTAAGTCTGGGAGGGTGGAGCTCCATCATTGAAACTCTTTCTTCACCGTTCCCTGGACAGCTGCAACAGGAAGAGATTCTAGGCAAGACCAGGAACGAGAAGGTGGCAGACATGGAAGATGGGGCACCTGCAAGGAGCAGCTGAAATAGAAGGAGAGGGCTTTGCTTGTACAGCTATGATGGGCTTCAGGGCCCAGAAATCCCAGAAAATTTCCCAACCCATATCCATAATCTCAGTCATTAACAAGTTTCCACTCTGCCTTTCAATTAGGTCCAGGCCACCGACCACGGAGCCCTGGTTAACACTACCCACACCTCCCATCTCTGTGTGTGTACCCCACTCAGCTTCAGCTGGCATTACATTGGGAAGAAGATCAGCTAGAGAAGAAGTTGAATAGCTTTTCAACTTTTCAATTTTGTCTTTTTTACAGGGAAACCTAAATCAAGCTAATAATTAACTTACTTAGTGCTATTACGATTTTGCCTCTTTAATTTAAAAAAATCCTGAAAAGGGAAGAATTTCAAAGATTTTCTCTGCATAACAAGTAAAAAAAAAGTCTTGAAATGCCAATAGAGGGGAAATGAATGCCGCAAAGTAACAACAGAGACATCTATCATCAAGCACTGGGCACAGAAGCAAGGGCACCACATTTGAAATCAAGTTCGCTAGGACTTGACCACACCATAGATACATTCTCTGAAAAGAAGCGGGACTGTGTGTAGATGGTCGTGTGCACTCTGCACTACGGGCATGAGGTCTGCACATGAGCAGCTCTTTCATGGTGCAGTCCCCTCCTGCCACGAGGTTTTTATGTTCTGGCTCCCAGCCCTGTCCATACATTCCGTCAGTCATTATCCCTTCACTTTCTAAAATGCATACCTATTTTTTATCTTGGCTCCTATTGAAAAATCCACTTTTATGTTTACTTTTTTTCTCATTTCCCATTAGTGAGCCAAATACCAATCCAACTATGGCTGATAAACATAGAGGTGGTGTTCTATTAAGAAAATAAAACATATAATTTTGATATTAAATTGGACACAATAAAGAATTGACACTCTCAAAATATACATTTCTTTAACGATTCTAGAAGTTTCTTAATACATTCCTAAAGCTTTGCATTTCTGTCACTTTTTTTCTCAAGAACCCACATTTAATAATGAAAGTAAATTATGGTATTAGTTGAAATGTATTTAGTTCCTGTGCAAGCAATCATATTTTGTATACTATCTTTCATTAAAAATGTATAATCTTTAAGTCACATTATGAAGTAAATGGGTTTTTGAATGCTAACCTGACCCAGCAACAGTTGTTTATAAGATTATACTTATGTCAGAGAATATTATAAAGAATATCAAAAAGACTTCTTTTCAAACAGTCCATTTTAAACTGAGGTGCACCTGTGTACCCATTAATAAAACGTATAACCATCTATGGGTCTCAGTTTCTCAACATAATGCAAGTTTGATACGTTTTCCCCCTTTTTTTATATCAGCTGTGAGACCAACCAAATATGCTATGAATTCTCTAATTACCCTCATACAAAAGTCAAGTTAAAAGCGTGGATGTGGCCCAATCAGTCTAACATACATATTTCCTTTTTCTCGCCTATGCAGAGATTGAACATGATGCAAAGCACCTAACTGCCCTGATTTCAATACCTGAAAAGAAGTCACTGCAAACTTTATTGTAGTGAAGAAAGGTAGTACTTCTCATTTTCCTGGCTTTAAAAACTTCTCATAGCTCACTTTCTGATAAAATACCACTTGACCTGCATAATGGAAGAGCTACAATTACATATCTCTGAAACTAATTTTTATGTGCACAAAAATAAGTTCCAGAAGTTTTGCCAATGATTTTTCATTGACTGAGCAGAACTTGCTCCTCCAAATCCCTGGGGATTAAACGTCCATATATAGCCCCATGGCAATTGAGCCCTGCTTGCACAGTAAGGCTTCATAGAGTTTAGAGTTTAGGAGCAATGTGAACTGGACATGGTTCTCTTTAATTTTTAATCATCTGCAGAATATATTTTTCATGGCTTACTGGTGAAAAATTTGTGATAAATTATGTGTTTGTGCATTTCACATATTTTGATTATGCCCTTATAGCTAATTAATTTTTCCCCAATGATCAATGCCCTAACTATTTCATTCTTAATTAATCTTGGCTTTGCAAGGAAGAATTTAGGTTTAACTGTCAGTAAAATGATTACAAAATTATTTCCAGCAATGATGAGCTTTCACATCTCTCAACCAACTTTGAGTTTATTTTTTAATTTTTTTATTAAATCATAGCAGCTTTTTAATAAAAATCATAGCTGTGTATATTAATGCAATCATGGGGTACAATGTGCTAGTTTCATATACACTCTGAAATATTTTCATCAAACTGTTTAACATAGCCTTCATGGCATTTTCTTAGTTATTGTGTTCAGACCTTTATATTCTGCATTTAGTAAGTTTTACCTATACCCTTCTAAGATGCACCATAGGTGTGGGCCCACCAATTACCGTCCTTCCCCCCCACCCTCTTGCCCCTTTCCCCATATTCTTGTGCTACAGTTGGGTTATACCCTTCATATGAAAGCTATGAATTAGTTTCATAGTAGGGCTGAGTAGATTGGATACTTTTTCTTCCATTCTTGAGATACTTTGCTAAGAAGAATATGTTCCAGCTCCATCCATGTAAACATGAAAGAGGTAAAGTCCCCATCTTTCTTTAAGGCTGCCTAATATTCCATGGTATACATGTACCACAATTCATTAAACCATTCGTGGTTGATGGGCACTTTGTTTAGAAGAATATGTTCCATCTCCATCCATGTAAACATGAAAGAGGTAAAATCCCCATCTTTCTTTAAGGCTGCATAATATTCCATGGTATTCATGTACCACACTTTGCTAAACCATTCGTGAGTTGATGGGCACTTGGGCTTCTTCCATGACTTAGTAATTATGAATTGAGCTGCAATAAACATTCCGGTAGATGTTTGCTTTATTTTTTTTAAATTTCCTTTTCTGAATACAATGGTTCTTCAATGTTTAATATGTCATTAGCTCAACAAATATTAACTGAGTACC
>CAUYON010169272.1:0-10078 GCA_963573935.1 Arctocebus calabarensis
AGGGAACATGCATGTGTTAGGTATCTTTTTGAGACCCTGATTTCATTTTCTTTGGATGGCAAATGAAGAAGTGGGATTGCTGCTTTACCTCTTTTATGTTTACATGGATGGAGCTGGAAAATATTCTCCTTAGTAAAGTATCTCAAGAATAGAAGAAAAAGTATCCAATGTACTCAATACTTTTATGAAACCAATTTATAATTACCCACACTTTCTTATGAAAGATAGATCACAGCTATAGCTCAGCATGAAGGAGAGAAGTAGAGGGGGAGGGGAGAGGTCCGATAGAGGGAGGGTAAACAGTGGGACCACACCTATGGAGCATATTGTAAGGGTACAAGTCAAATCTACCAAATATAGAACATAAATATCTTAACACAATAATTAAGTACATGAGGTGAAAGCTATATTAATTAGTTTGATGTAACCATTCCAAAATGTATAAAAATATCAACACATTGTACCCCATAAAAGCATAAATGTATTCATGATCTATGTGTATATGACTTAATAACGGGGGAAAAAAAAAGAAGCGGATTGCTGGGTCACATGGTCATTCTATTTTTAATTTTTTGAGGAATCCCCATACTGTTTTCCATAATGGTTGTACCAGTTTATATTTCTATCAACAATGTGCAAGGGCTTTCTTTCCTCCATATCTTGCCAACACTTACCTTTTTTTTTTTTGGAGGCAGAGTCTCACTATGTTACCCTCGGTAGAGTGCTGTGGCGTCACAGCTCACAGTAACCTCTAACTCCTGGGCTTAAGCAATTCTCTTGCCTCAGCCTCCCAAGTAGCTGGGACTACAGGCGCCCACCACAATGCCTGGCTATTTTTTGTTGCAGTTGTCATTGTTGTTTAGCAGGCCCAACTGGGTTCCAACCCGCCAGCCTCCATGTATGTGGCTGGTGCCGTGACTGTGCTATGGGCACTGAGCCGATATAATCTTTAAAATTTTAATGGTTTGAGACAGTGGTTCTCAACCTTCCTAATGCGGTGACCCTTTAATACAGTTCCTCATGTTGTGGTGACCTCCAACCATAAAATTATTTTCGTTGCTACTTCATAACTGTAATTTTGCTACTGTTATGAATCGTAACATAAATATCTGATATGCAGGATGTATTTCGGTGACTCCTGTGAAAGGGTTGTTCAACCCCCAAAGTTTGAGAACCAATGGTTTAACACAATCTTAATTTATTTCTTGTTTAAATAGTCTAACACAGGTGTTCTTATTTGGTAGGGAGGTTTGTGGGTGTTCTGTGGGAGCTCTGTGAGTTGTGGTCTTTCAGGGGCCCAGGACAACAGATGGTTTCAACCTGTAATTTCCAAGATCACACTGAGTATCAGACTTTCGCAGCTGGGAGACAGGTTAACAAGGCAGAAAAGATCACATGGGGAGTTTACGTGACAGAGGCTAAAAGTGGCTTATTTCACTTTATCCATATTCATCTGCCAGAACTTGAACATATGGCTACGCCTAATGATAAGACAGGCCGAGAAACATTAGGCCCATCTAAGTATATGATCAATATTTTAAAGAGTGAACTGTATTTTTATGTAGAGTATTAGAAGTGTTAGGAAAGTCAGAATTATGGTATCATAATAGCAACAAAAATGTGAAGTAACAGGAACGATTCTAATAAAAGATGTGCAATTTTGTTGGGAGAATTACTGAAGATGCAAGTAAATGGACATCATGTATATCATGTTCATGGATAGGAAGAATCTGTATCATAAAGGTGTCAGTCCTTCCCCAATTGATCTATAGATTCAAAGCAACTAAGTCAAAATCACAACTTGGGGTTTTGTGGAATTTAACAAGGCATCTCTAAAATTGGTTTAAGAGCAAAGAGTGAAGAAGGGTAAAGATGCTACTTAAGAAGATAAATCAGGTGGTGGTGGTGGTGAATCATTCTACCAGAGAGCAAGAATTAGTATAAGGCTACACTGATTAAAATCCTATGGCATTGGCATAAGGTGTAGACTAGAAATACAGAAACAGATTCAAGTGTATTTATTTGGAAACACAGCTGGTATTGCAGATCATTTGGTGAAGCTGAGCTTTTCAATTAATGAAGCGCTACCCGTTAGGAAAAAACACGATGTGGGTTCCTCTGTACTGCATGTGCAAAGGTCAACTCTAGATGGATCAAAGATGTAATTATAAAGGGAAAATATTTAAAATGTTTAGAGGAAAATATAGGAGAAAAATCTCTATGAGCCCAGGGAAGTAAAGGATTATTTATTTATTTATTTTTAATTTCAAGTTAATATGATAGGACAAATTTTTAGATTACTTTGTGCTCACTTCCAAGGTAAAGTCCAGTTGTAAAAGAACCCCTCACGGCGGGGGATCGGGGAGGTGCTGTACACACTCCCACTGTGTCGGTTAGGTGAGATCCCACCAAGTGCCCTCCCTCCTTCTGCCAATTGTCCTCCCCCCTTGGTCCCCCTTCTGCCCCCATACTGGACTATATTTGTGTTTTATTGTTCATATAAGTGTATAAATTGTTTATACATTGGTTCCATATTAGTATTGAGTACATTGGATATTTATTTAGGAAAGGATTTTTTAAAGCAGTAAAGAGGAAGAACTAAACATTAAAGGCTAAGTCCTGTGAAATCAACCATGGTGAAGCAAAGATGCTGTGTTCATCATAGATACCTAATTCAGATATTAGTAATAAATCAGATGTTTGCTACACACATAACTCTTTGTTTAATAACTGTACAGTATGTTACCTATGACTTAGTGAGAATAGATTAAGAATCTGATAGAAAATTGGATGAAAGACCTATTCAGACATTTCATGGAAGTATACATATATAGATGAATGAAAAAGTTGTAATCTCTTGAGCTACTTATACCCAGAATTAGAACTCAGGAGAAAACAAAACGTTAAGATTTAGCTTCCTTTCCTTGAATGTGTTGATTTTTCTGTTACGCGCCATCATCCTTTCATTCTTCTTCATTAGCCATCTTCGTTTTTTCATCCACTGCTTAACATGACAGGCTAGTACATAAAATGTAATTCTGAATGTCTCAACTGGGTTTTCTTCCTTTCTTAGGGTGTAGTGCTGCTTCAGATACTATTTGGGTCAATTTCCTAATTTTTGTCTTTGTCTCAATTGAATGAGTCATAACTTGTCAGTTCAATGGAGAAAACAGAGGAAATTGATCAGTTTCCCTTGTTTAAAAATTATGAGGGTCATAATTGCACATATTGAGCCATCAGATTTTAACAATAGGTGACATAGGGTAAAAGAATTGTCTGACTTGGGCTATTGATTCTTACTTTAATCCTTTACTAAACCTAGTTATTTTATTATGCCAGGAAACTAGTTTCTGTGCTACCATTTGTAATTTTCTATATGTGAGTAATCAGTTCATTGCTCACCAAATCCTTAAAGTTTTGACATAAACCTGACGCCATGCAAGCCAGTTAGGTTTTATTGTTAAGGGCAAAAAATTCTGACTTCACAATGAGAAGAAATAACATTTATATTTGCTCACTCAAAGAGTTCAAGTTCACTTGAGTGTCTCCTTTTATTTGCAAAGCCTCTGAAATAGAGAAAATCTCCTGCCTCTCAGAGAGATTCATCAGCCCCAGAGAGTAAAGGCTTATGTTGTCACTTACATGCTCTAGAGGGATATTGCTAATGCTCAGTTATCTTAAAGGGGAAAAAAGTATGTTAAGTTCAAGAAAAAGTCTGAGAAAGGAGAAAAGCATTGTAATGCAAGACTTGTCATCAAAACCAGACATAGGCTAGTTTCGTTTTATACATGTGTAATGTGATTTCTGCCATTCACAAGTTTCATATTCTGGTTCCTTTGCTGGTTGACCATTCATTGATTTTCTAACACATCTATTGAGCACCAATTACATGCCACGTTTCTTCTGGGTGCTTGTGATACATGAGTGAACAAAACCAACAAAAATCCCTGGCCTGATGGAGCTTGCCTTCTAATGGGGGAAGACTGACACTTAACAATAAATACAATGAATAAGGGAATGAAGTGGAATGTTGAGAATTGATATCTATTATATCAAGGTTAAGGGGCACTGGATTGCTGATGGGGTAGTTGTGGTCTTTACTGTGGCTTTCAGGGGAGGCTTCCTTAGGAGGAAGTGACATCTGAGCAGATATTAAAGGAGGGGAGGCTGATTTCTGGAAAGATAATTCTAGACAGATGACACAGCAGTCCAAAGGCCCCAGGGCAGGAGCATTCCTGATATAGGACAGAGCCTGCAGAGAGCTTTTATTTATTTATGTATTTATTTGTTTGTTTTTTTGTAGAGATAGAGTCTCACTTTATCGCTCTTGGTGGAATGCTATGGTGTCACAGAGCTCACAGCAACCTCCAACACCTGGGCTTAGGCGATTCTCTTGTCTCAGCCTCCTGAGTAGCTGGGACTACAGGTGCCTGCAACAACACTCGGCTATTTTTCTGTTTTGCAGTTCGTCTCAGGCCGGGTTTGAACACACCACTTCAGTATATGGGGCTGGCGCCCTACTCGATGAGCCACAGGCGCTGCCCCATTTGTTTGTTTTTGTAGAGACAGGGTCTTGCTCTGTTGCCCAAGGTGGAGTGCAGTGGTGTGATCATAGCTCACTGCAGCCTAGAACTCCCGGGCTCAAGTGATCCTCCTGTCTCAACTTCCCAACATGCTGGGATTCCAGGTGTGACCATTGCACCTGGCCCTCAACAGCTTTTCATAAAGTTGAATTCTCTCTGCTCTTTGGGACACTTTCTTCATTCGGCTGCCAGATCCCCACCCTCTCTTGGGCTTCATTCTACCTCCTGGGGCCATCAGTGTGTAGCTCTTTGGCTCATCTCCCCCTGAACAGCCCTGGAATGCCCCAGCACTCCAAAGCCCCTCTTAGCTTTAATCACTCCCAGGGTCATCCCAACCAGATTCATCACTTAAAGACAGGAAATGCCAGCTCCTGTTATAAAGGGGGCTGAGAATTGGCCTTTGGATTTAGCATTGTGAGTATTTCTGGTGACCTTTACACACAAAAGCGATTTCATTGGCTTGATAGGTGAAGGCTGAAGCAAGTAGGTTGAGTAGAGATGGGAGCAGAGGACTTGGAAGCAGCAGAATACCAAGCACAGAGAACTTTGTACAAAGGGTTTGGCAAAGAAAAATGGCTGTGGATGGCAGGGGAAGGGTTTTTGGTCTGTTCTTCTTTGATGGTTATTAAGAGAGAGAGAAGAGCAGGCAGAGGAATCATCCAACAGACTGACAAAATAATTTGATGATGCCAGAGAGAGTTTTCAATGCCTGTTTCAGTTTCCTTTTCTATCACAAATTTCACCATCTATTTCCTTAGGTCATTTCTCCTTAAAATGCATTTGTTCCTTGGCATATCAGGCTAATGCAGACTTCAAATCGTCACCAATCAGCTTCTCTATTCATAAAAGAGCAACAATAACTCCAAATGTAAAAAGAGAGGAATCCGTGGGAAACTGACAGCAGGTAATGGGTGAAGCCCTTCAGATTTTAACACTTAAAACTTTAAACACCAAAGCCCAATTTTTGTAGATTTGAAGAGATTGTACTTTACAATTCTAGAAAGCAATCATGGAATAACAAAGTTGTTTTCTCATCCAGTGTTCTCGGGATATTTGGAAGAGCTTGGAAGAGTTTGCCTTCTCTGGTCAAATTTAGAACAGTAATTTGATGCAGTCTAGAATTTTCCTGCCAATGCTGGTGGCTTCTGGAGATTATAGATAGGATTAACTCTATAGGAAATGCCAGAAAGTGGAGGTGGAAAAGTCTAAAAGTCCTGCATTGTTCCCTGTTCTGTGACCATCAATGTGCCATTTAACCTTCATCTGAATAATCCATCAAGTTTAGTCTTAGATTTGTGTTATTCAAGCTTTCACATCCCTATTCTCTGACTTCCCATATTAATGGTGCACGATCCCTTTCCTTTGGGACACCATTGCTTTGTAATTGCAGCAAGATTTTAGGTGTAGGATCTTTAGTGTGGAGGTCATCTGATAAAATGTAAAGAAAAAAAAAAAAACCCAAACCAAAATCCCCCTCACAGACATTTTAAAAGCATTTTGTGTGGGTGTGGGGACTTCCTCCCTTTTCTGTCCCCTTCCTCTTAAAGAAAATAAAAAATAAGGAAAGCTCACTATAAAAGCATGGCTGCTCATCGACTATGAATGTAGGAGACACCTAGATAAGAGGTATTTTGGAGTGTTGAAAAAAAAAATGAAATCCCAATTTCCATACTGTTTTAAATTTAAATATCTCAAAGTTTCACAACCTCAAAATCTAGGGCATTAGCCATTTCCTCGTGGTATTTTATGCATATTAAGATTACAGCTTGTATTCTTAAGCCTGAGCTTTGAAAGTACTGATTGAAGAATAAAGATATAAAGAATATGAAGAAGAAAGAGTAACTCATGGTCATTTAACTTCTGCTAACATTATTTTTGAGAAAAGTTTAATGAAGCAAGAACTCTTCCCCAGTGATTATTTTACTATTCAGGTAAGCTGTGAACTATGGGGACCTTTAATAACCTTCAGCACTTACTGATTCAGATGCCTATAATTTGATACCAGCGAAATGCATCACTAGAGAACCCTGCAGCGAGGCCATAAAAGCTTTGATTTACATCATCGGGGCTATCTGAAGCGAAATCGCTTTCCCTTTGGGGCCTGGCATTGAGAAAAAAGGCCTCATCATTGGTAGGAAGAGATTTGCGCTTTGTCATTCTAAGGTAGATCAATTTTCATTTATTAATAATATCTCATTATGTGGTACTTAAGAGGAGGATAAATAATTCTTTTTTGTATCATGGGTATTCCCCAGCACTTTAAAGTGCTTTTGTTAAGTGCTTTCTCGTTTAGTTAGAGAAGGGTAAAGTGGCTGCTGAAGAATCCTCATTTTAAGGATAAAATCATTGCAATGTAAATTATTGCTCCCCTGTAGCATTTTTGGACACATGCTCAGAGAAAAGGGGATGGTTAAGGAAAAATGCAATTATATTCTCTTTTCTTGGCTAAGAATCACCAGTATGAAAATTTCCTTGCAAATCTGATTCTTTAAAGAAAAAAAAAGCTTTCTGGCAAGGCAATTGATTAAGTGGGAAAGTACTGAGGATGATGACCTTTCTACAATGACAGAGAAGGATGAAATTGGTTTGAAGTTAAAAAAAAAAAAGGAAAAATAAATAGGAAGATTCATTAGACAGTCTAAGGTTGTTATGGAAGGTGACTTTTTCCTTCCCTAATGATTACAAAAATTCTTAGCAATTTTTAGAAACAGTTCAGTTATTTAGTGCATGGATAACAAGTTCTAGGGAATCTCGAAGACAGAAGGTGCTAAGGACTTAATGTTGTGTACCCCCAAATTCATATGTTAAAACCTAACCTATTAGACGGTGAGGGCTTCAGGAGGTAATTAGGTCATGGGATGTAGCCCTCATGAATGGGATTAGTGCCCTTTTTAAAAAAGGCTTGAAGAGAGGCCTCTTTCCTCTTCTACTGCCTAAGGACACATCTGTTTATGAGCCTGAAGTGAAATTGCTTTCCCTTTGGGATCTGGCATTGGGGGAAAAGGCCTCATGCTGATGCTGACCAGATACCAAATCTGTTAGCACCTTGATCTTGGACTTCCCAGACTCCCGAACTGTGATAAATAAATTTCAATTCTTTATAAGTTACCCAGTCCATGGTGTTATGCTACATTGGCCTGAATGAATTAAGACAAGAAGGGGAGAACAAAATACTCCACTATGGTTTTTCCCAGCCCATTGATATTGTTAACAATATGCACATAACAGGACATAAGGAGATAATATACCCAATTTTCTATATTTCAGAGAAATATAGAAAAATGGATAGTCAGAGACCAACCTAGATTTAGCCTTTAGGTTATCTATCTTGTGAGGAATAGAGATTTCTTTTCTGGTCTTAATTTCTTTTTTAATTCCAGATCAAGGGAGGCAACATGGAGTGACTATTGGTGTCTATCTATAACATACTGGGAAGGAGTCTAAGGTCATACAAATTTTGGTGGAAAGAGAAGCCTTGCTTGCTCAGTGATGTCAGGAGGAAAGGTCCACCACTCAGGTTTCAGACCAAGGGTTGGCTTTGGCAACCAAATTTATGATCTGGTAAAAGGGCAGCTCAAATATTTTGAGTTTTGCAGGTTGTATGTCATTGTTGCAACTCCTTAGGACTACCCTGTAGTGTGATAGCAGCCACAGGCAATAAAAAAAGACTCTCATTTGAAAACGAAACAAGAATGAGGTGTTCCAATAAAACCTTATTTACAAAAACAGGTAGCAGGCGGGATTTGCCCATGGGCTGTAATGTACCGAGCTCTGTTCTGTGGACTATTAACCAAATCCTATCTGAGTCAGAGTTACCAGCTCTCTTCTAATGCCATCATATCTTCTTCAAAAACTTTGATCTTTGTGTAGACACTTCAGACACTGCAGAGTCTGTGGTGCTGTCCTGGAGATTGTTTGTCAACACACTTTCCAGGGGTAAATGCTGCAAAAGAAAGAAGGTTGTGCTATACTAAAAGCTGATGCTTTGTTAAGGGAAGTGTTTGGGCATCAGGACTTAATGTATGTGAACAACTCTGGCTATGATGGAAGATTTCTGGGGGAATGTAAGAGTATAAAATTAGATCTAGTTGAGAAGGAATGTAAGCCCCAATGTATGGTTAAGCTGAGACAGCAGGATGAAAGAAATTAGCACTGGAATAACTTATGAGCTTCAAAAGTACAATATTTTTCATAAAAGTCAGTACCTCTTGGAGAAAGCTATTTTATGTGTTTCATTCAATCTTCATTTCTTGAATCAATTAGAAACTCATCCTGTACAATCCAAATAAAACGACTCCAGTTACAACAATGTCTTCTATTATTACGTCTCCCAAATCCTGCCAAGTCACACCTGCAGAAACTGGACTGTGAACAGTGCCATAGTGAGCATACTTTCTAGAAAGGAAACTCTAATCTTTCCTAGTCAAAAGGAAATTCTAGTGTCCTGCCAAGACAATCACACATTCTGGCCTAAGTATAAGCCAAGTCGACAAGTTCCTATGTTACAAGATTTGAGCAGTGGAGGCCCACCTATTGAAAAACTTCTTCCTCGGAAATTCACAAAAATGCTTGAGACTTTCAAGATTATCATTTAAAGAACTATCTTGCAAATATGCAAAACAAAGATGGAGTTAAAAAAAATAAGAAAAGGAGCATTTTGTATTTTTAGGTGAGAAAGAATGGGAAGAATAATATGGCCATAAGTTAGGCATGTCAGTTAAAAGAAAGATGCCAAGATTTTTGAAGGGGGAAGATGTCCAATTTCATAATAACTCTGATATTCAAGGCCTTTGGTGTTACTATTTTTATAGCATGATCATTCCAATCGTAGTAATTTGCATTTATAAAACAGAAATCACTCCTGGTTTTTAGTGAAGGATAGGTTTCGAATGAATGCAGAGAACAATAAATAGTAAAGAATGTAGAGAGACTTGAATGCCATGGAAATATGGCAGGGCTTAATTTTTTTTTCTTTTTGCAGTTTTTGGCCGGGGCTGGGTTTGAACCCGCCACCTCCAGCATATGGGGCCATCACCCTACTCCTTTGAGCCACAGGTACTGCCCCAGGGCTTAATTTTTTATATTGCAACTCAGATGTTCATGGAAGCAATGTCCTTTATTTACTTAGTATTGGTGGCAAAGAAAGGCCACTAGTATCCTTATTTTTTGCTGATGAGGGGGAACCTCCCAAAAAAACTATCCCTAAAGGTAGTAGTCTCTTGTCAATTTCAGATCGATTAATAGCTAATTTCCTTATCTAGGCTGTTCGTCTTCTCCAAAAAGTCCCCTTGTCTTCCAATCTCCTTTCCAATTTAGCATCAGGTACATGAAGAACCTCAGAGCCAGCAGGGAGAAGGCTCCTTGGTACAAATTTTGATTCTCTCGGATGGCTGCTGCTGGTACAAGTGTCTCATGGTTTATGCCCGGGGGGGGGGGGGGGGGGTTGGTGTCGTCTTTTCTTAAACCCCAGCAGAAGTGGCTTTGGCTATTTTTAA
>CAUYON010169273.1:0-32209 GCA_963573935.1 Arctocebus calabarensis
CTGTAGTCCCAGCTACTTGGGAGGCTGAGGCAAGAGGATCGCTTGAGCCCAAGGGCTGGAGGTTGCTGTGAGCTGTGACTCCACAGCACTCCACTGAGTGCAATAGAGTGAGACTCTGTCTCCACAAAAAAAAAAAAAAAAACAAACCCAAAAAATCTGATTAAAAAAAAAAACAAAAAACAAAAAACAAATAAACAAATGCCACTACCAACAGGGGTTTTGGAAAGTAGAACTCACATTGTCAAGGCAAGATTCTAACTGAAACATATACAAAAAAATAACTCAAGATAGATTAAAGACTTAATGTAAAACCTGAAATCATAAAGATTCTAAGAGAAAATGTAGTAAAAACTCTTCTGCACATTGGCCTAGGCAAAGAATTTATGACTAAAACCACACAGCAACAACAATAATATATAAGACGATTTTTTTTTTTTTTTTTTGAGACAGAGTCTCAGTTGGTTGCCCTGAGTAGAGTGCCGTGACGTCATTGCTTATAGCAACTTCAAACTCTTTTCTCAGCTTCTGGAGTAGCTGGGACTACAGGCACCAACTACAACGCCTGGCTAGTTTTTCTATTTTTTTGTAGAGATGAGGTTTCACTCTTGCTCAGGCTGGTCTCAAACTCCTGACCTCAAGCAATCCATCGCTTTAGCCTCCCAGTGTGTTAAGCCAGGTGTGAGCCACTGCGCCTTGCTATAAATGGGACTTACTTAAACCAACAGTTCCCGCACAGCAAAGGAAATAGTCAACAGCGTGAACATACAGCCTACAGAATGGGAGAAAATATTTGCAAACTCTGTATCCAATCAAGGGCTAATATCCAGTATCTACAAGGAACTCAAACATATCAGCAAGAAAAAAATAACCCCATCAAAAAGTGGGTGAAAAACATGAACAGACTTTCTGTTTAGAAGAAGATAAACAAATGCAAAATCATTAATGGCTCAACATCATTAATCATCAGGGAAATGTAAGTTAAGGCCACAATGAGATGCCACCTTACCTTTGTCAGAATTGCCATTATTAGAAAGTCCAAAAACAACAGATGTTGGTACACATGTGGTGAAAAGGGAAAGTTTATACAATGTTTATGGAAATGTAAACTAGTGCAACCTCCATGGAAAACAGTATGGAAATTCCTCAAAGAACTAAGAGTAGACCTGTCCTTTAACCCTGAAATTTCACTACTGAGTATATCCAAAGGAAGAGAAGTCACTTCGTAAAAAAGACAACTGCACCTGAATGTTTATTGTAGCACAAGTCACAATTGCAAAGATATGGAATTAACCTTTGTGCCCATTAAGTCATGAATGGGTAAGAAAATGTAGGAGATATATATTCCACGGTATATATACTCAGCCATAAAAAGGAATGAAATAATGTCTTTTGTAGCCACTTGGATAAAACTGGAGACCATTACCCTAAGTGAAGTATTTCTGGAATGGAAAAACAAATACATGTTCTCACTCATAAGTGGGAGGTAAACAAGGTCACACACCATCAGACAGTAGTGTAATGGACATCTAAAACTAAGAAGGGGGTGAGGGATAAAAATTTGTCTATTGGGTACAATGTATACCAAAATTTGCCTATTGGGTACAATGTATGCCATTCTGGGGGTGGATACACTGAAAGCCCTGACTTCAGCATTATAAAATTCATTCATTTAACAAAAACAAATAAACAAAAAATTTGTACCTCCTACATCTACTGAAATTACAAAACAGATAAAAAAATAAAATAAGTAGATTTAAAAAATATTCTAATCAAACTAAGGAGATGCTTCTGACTGTGGCCAATGGAGAATATAGCCAGGAAAGCAGGTAGGCACCCACTCCTCACCCTGTCTCACGACATGTCACCTTTTCCCCTTTCCAAGACTCCAATCCATTCCTCCCACCTCCCCTCAACTGGCCAGACTGAACTCATTCTCATAGGTGTCCTCCAGGTAAGAAGAATGCTGTGTACAAAGGTAGGAAGGAACACAGCATGTGTACAGCTGAGGTTGAAGTGCAGGGTTGCAGGCATTTGCAACCACCAGATGTCTGGAAGAGGGGGGGCTATCCTCAGGCTTGTTTTCCAGATGATAATTTGGCTGCTGTGTGGTGTGAGGTGTGGGCCCCACTTAGAGTGGGGAGAAGAGGCAGTCTAGCCAAGTCTGTCCTGTAAATAGGATGTAAGGGATAGTTCAAGAATGACAGTGACTAAAGATGGGACGAACATCACAGCAACTCTCATCTCCAGCCCAGTTAATGGAACTATCACAAGGAAGTTGCACAAACATGGGTCACTCTACACAAACACAGATGCAGACAAAATGTTATTTGATCTTGTGACTCAGGCTCTGTATTACAATACTCTGCACAATTTGATGGACTCCCTGACTGGATTTCCTGTCCAGCACGGTCACTCTGGATGAATCTAGACATGGGGAGGGAAGGTGTGGCAGTTTTTCCCTGGTAGACATCCAAGAGGTCGGCTTCAGTAAAGCCTATGGTCGCAAAAGTGACATCTGGCCTCCGCAGAGCCCATTAACGGTTTCTTCAGAAACCACTGGAGCACCTGGCTAGTGTTCTGGAGGCTACTCAGGCTCCTGAGAGACTGAGTTGCCATGGAGTTACCAAACATCCCCCTTCCACTTCACAGAGAGGGCGCGACAATCCCAGAATTAGAACTGGCCAGACAACCGTGTAGGTGTTCAAAATGTTCATTTTTAGCTCTGAAGTCACAGGCAAATTACACTTGTGACAACTGTCCTTTTCTCCTATTGAGAGCATTAGGTGATATAATTAGGGACAATTTACATTGGATATCAGGAGGGTATGGCTCAGGGAGTGCTCTTTGGACCAGGATCTGAATGACAAGAAGGACCAGCCATGACCAGATCTAACCATGTAAACATACATCTCATCACTGACATTGCTGAGTGACTACATGAGGCAGCTCATCTGGGAAATCCCAGGCTGGTCCAGACACAGCTTCCACCTTTGGGAATTTGAGTCTAACAGGGGTGATAATGACAGGCTACCAGGCAAAGAAGAATTCCTGCATTCTCTACACCATGCTGGGACAGGATCAAGTCTCCTTCAGAAAGCTGATAATTAAGGATGTTGCAATATCCCAGTCTGAACCAGGAGTCAGAAGACAGAGTAAAGAGGATTAGAGAGAGACTTAGGGTGGGAAGAAGACAGGCTTTTGTGACTATCCTTGTCCTCCTCCTTGCCATCTTCCACAACATCGTCATGTCTGACATTTACCGGGTCTTTACTATACTCTAAGTCCTCTGAACCTCTATTTTTGTCATTTTATTAAGATTCAATTTTTAAATTAAGATTTAATTTATTCTTAGTCTCTTTTAGGAAAGTGTTTTGTGAAATTGCTAAAATCTATAGAAAACTACAACTTAGGAGAGAGGAAAAGGTAATTTGCCCAAGGACCTGATGCTAATAGGTGGAGCTGGTATTTGAACCCAGGTCCCAAACCCAAACCCATGTTTTTAACCATTATGTAAAAATTGGAGGCCAAAGGATCAGCGGTCAGGCTGAGGGCACTAGCTTTGATGGTGACAGTCACCCAGGTATAGAGAAACAAGTTCAAAGCGTGGTCACCACAGAGGACAGAAGAAAGCCTGGCTTCCTCCTCTTCCTGTAGAATGTAGGACCGGCCACTTCATGCATCTCTCCCACGTTGGCTGTTTTAATGTTATACTTTACAACACAGTAAGTGAATAGATGTTTTATCTTCTATTTCCTTCCTATTACATTACTTTTCCTATTACATTACTTTTCTCATTGCTGTAACTATTATTTTGAAATAATTTAAGACTCACAAGAAATTGTGAAAACAGTATGGTTTCAGTGGCCTTTCACCCAGCTCTCTGTAATGATAATATCTTAGATGATAGTACATTGACAAAATCACGTATGCCACTGACATTAGTATTATACTATTAGCTGAAGAATAGACCGTATTTGGATTTGCCATTTTCATATGCACTTTTTTGGTGTATAGTTCTATTATCACATGAGCAGACTACGTGCTATTACTTTTGTTTAAAGCAGCTGATATTCTCCTCCAGAATATAGGCATGTAATTGACAGATGAAGCCGATGTCATTTATAAGGAAAACCCAGGGTGTCGTCCTGGCTTATTCCCTGGCTTGCTGTGTGATGCTGGACAGGTCACTTCTTTTCGAAGTCAATGGTGAAAACATTTTCACCACCATCCGGATCTTTCCAAGGACTGGGTATAAAAATGACTCAGAAACAGAGTCTGTTTATCAGGAGGCTGACTGGTTGCTGACGGGGATGATTTAACAGTGCTGACCTACTTCTAAACAATGTCAGCAGCACCAATAACGTCTCATCAGGGTGTGCTGAGGGTGGGAAGCTGAGTCTGCCGGGTCAGAGTTCTTCTGTTGGCTCTGCCATTTCTGAGTGCTTTAGTATCCTGTGCATGTTGATGAGCTGTTCTGAGCCTGGGGGTGGGGTGAGGTTTTCTATTTGTGAATGGGGCTAGTGCAATATGTTAGGAGAGTTGGAAGGATCAAATGAGGCAACTGTGTTACGATACTTAACAGAGTGCTCTAATATGGTGGCTTCCCAGACAATGAGTTTTGTTATCATTGTCTTCATATAGATGATTTTTGCCTGAGATCTATTCACTTTTAAATAAATTGCACCATTATGTAGCCACCTAGACTAACACCTATTTCTATAATACTTTCTATTCTCAGTCAAAAATGTTCTCTTCATTTGGATAAATTCAGAAAAGTTTGAAGAGCCAGAGAAAGCCTGAGGTCCACTATAAATGCAAAATACCTTCCATGGCTTCTATACCATCACTGCTCCAACAGCACCCACGGAAAAAGGCCAGAAAAAACATCTGCTCCCCCATCTGCCTTTTTTATGTTTCTTGCTCACCATGTTCTGTAGCTCAGAAGAGATATATCTAGCTATTACAAAGGCAAATGGACAACTACCAGATATCCTTAGAATTTTTCCAGAGTCTTTTGCAACATGTTGTAGGAAAATTTTACACATTGCAAGCCATGGGAGAAACTGCTCAAGAATTACCCTCAATTGTGTGCCATAATTAACCTGAATGAAATTTCCTGAGGGAAATGAGCAATCTGGATGACATATTTGGTAGAGAATTTCATAGGGAGGAGACCTCTGTCCATCATGGCAGGGCTGGCTGGTGCCAGGCGTTCAGAGAGTGGAGGTTCTGATTCCCTAATGGGAAGCAGATGTTTCTGTGTCTGCTCAAGAAACACACAAGATAGGGTAACTTCAACAGGTTGGCCAGATGACTCTGACAGGTAAAACATCATGCCCTAATCATCCTGCTGGTACCACAGTGTGGGTGAATGTTAAAATGATTAATAGCTAATACTAAATTACTTATATTTACGGTGAGCTAATTCATGGAAATGCATGCGGATGCCAAAACTTTTATTCATGACATTCTGTTGAAAGAAATCCTTTCATATGATAAATCTATCCCTCTTATTACTGTTAGGAATGTAGATCAATACCATCTTCCTGGAAAGCAATTTAGCAATATATAGTGTTTGACCCAGCAAATTCTTCTAGGAATTTAGACTAAAGGAAATGATAAGAAATGAGGCCAATAATTTCTGCATGAAGGAGCTCATCACAGTATTATTATTAAAAATAAAAAGTCGGAAACATTCTAAATGTTCAACTTAGGGAAACAGTTAAACAACCTATAGAAACTCCTTGGAAAATCCTGGATGCATCTCTTTTCAGTTGTTTTTCTCATTAAGATCTTCTAGCACTTATGTCTGTATAACTGACCCTCCATATAGTTCAGCAAATGTTTCCTGAGCCAACCTAACTGTGTGCCAACACAGTGTCAGGCAGGAGAGACTTAAAGGTAAAATAAACATGGTTCCTCCTCACTGTCTAAATTGGGAGTCAGCAAACAACAGCTCACAGGCCAAAGCTGGCTCACTACCCATTTTGTAATCACAGATTCATCAGAACACAAATACTCTCATTATTTATTGTCTGTGGCTGCTTTTATGCCATAAGGGCAGGGTTGAGGAGTTGCAATACAGACAGTAGAGTCCACAAAGCCTATAATGTTTCTGACCTGGACTTTTACAGAAAAAATATTTCCAATTTCTAGTCTACATTAAAAGACAGATTCAATCAAGTCTCTTCAGTATAGCTTGTAAATGTTGAGAGGGAGACAGGGACAGAGTCCTGAGGAGCTAAGGCTGAGACTCAGGGAGACATCTCCAAATTTACCCACAGATGAGACCCTGGTCTCACACACACTTGATTTGTTCCAGTGTGACTCAACTATACTACAGAAGCAAAGAGTTGCTATATTCTACTACAGGAGCTTCAACTTTTTTTTTCTACTTAGAAAAAACATATACACATTTGAAGAGATGTTATCTATGTATTACTTTTTAAAGTTGAATACAAGCTACCGTTACTGGTCAAGTGTACCCAATCATGCTACACACATCCATTTTATCTGCAATTTGTACACTTTTTGGGAACGACAGATTTTATTTCCAACAAGATCTCTTAAAATATGTCTGCATTTTTTTTTTTTTTGGTAACCCCCTCCCAATACTCTTTGAATGAAATTTCATGAAGAAATGCAGAACTCCACCATGGGAAATGAGAAAAGCAGACCTGCTCTGGTTGGAGAAGGACTGTCAGGGTTTGAAGCCCAGCTTCTTACCTTCCTGCCTGCTCTGCTTCCCGGGGGGGAAGGGATTCTCAGCTTCCTCATGGCTAGGGGTTCTCAGCTCCAGCTCCACTGACCCTGAAAGTTCTTTCCTGTGGGTGCTGTCTTACGCATTATAAGACACTCAGCAGGGTCCCTGGGTTCTATCCACTAGATGCCAGGAGCATCCCTTCTTCTCAGTGTGACAAACAAAAATGTCTCCAGACATTGCCAAGTGTCCCTCGTGAGAGCAAAATCACCCCCAGTTGAGAATTACTGCTCTGGTTTATTCCACAGCTCCTGGGACCTGTAGGAGCACATGACAGATTTCCCAGAAAGCTTTGAAACAATGTCAATTTCACAGAAATGCACAGATAGTCTTGATAGATATTAGAAAAACTAATGAGCAGAGAATACTTAATTATCTGGTTTTGAAAAATATTTCCTCACTGCCATCAAGTTATAGCAAACTTCTAGATTTCTTCAAGATTGACTTTTGGCTTAACTTCACCAGGAGTAGGATTACGTACTGGACAGAGAATGGTGCCTGGCATACAGTAGGTGCTTAACAAGTGTTTGTTGAATGAAAGAGCAACTGGTTGAGGAATCAAAAGATCAAAGTTATGAGACCAATTTGCTCTTTGAACTGGATAATCTCTAAGGTCCCTTTTGGTACCAAATTGTATTTGGAAAAAAGACATGAAGCCCTGATGTGAAGAATTCTGCCATGTTTAAAGTCAAGGAAATTTGTTTTATGTAGACAAAATTAAATTGGAAACAGGAATCAATGGAAACATATTGACAATGCCATTCATTTGAACAGAAGACATGGTCCATGGGATAAAAGGCATCTTGGCGTGCAAAATGAAAGAAATTGTGAAACTAGTGATCTGGTTTTAATCAAGCTTATGGTGGCCACTTTTCAGCATCTCATCCTATTTCATTAGAAAACAGCACCTTACCAAGGGACTCAGCTGGAAGAAAATGTTGGCACCTTTGTAGGATAAAATTAAGAGCCAAATGCAGCAATGTTTACCAATCTGAAGAAAGGAGGCTTGAGAAGCAAACATCTCATTCCCTGAAAGAGAATTACCACCCTTGTTCCCACCAAGCTCAACTTTCTCTGCAGGCTGGGGGTATCTCAAACTCTAAAATTCCAATGTGATACTTTCATAATTTTCCTCCCCAAGGGATTGAAGGAGGGGACAGAGGAGGAGAGTCCTGACAATGATAACCGTTCTATTATAAAAGTAAGATTTCCATATTTTTGTATGGACAAGTAGAAAGCTCTGGACTTCCACTTTACTTTTAACATGTAAAACTGTATGGTGAATTCTGTTTAAAAGATCATATTATATCTGGCCTGATTGTATTACAATCAGGAGGGGCTGGCACCAGGAAAAAAACCACACAGACGGGTCTGTCAGAGGCTAAGGGTTTGGACTGCCAAGGGTCAGGGCTAGGATGTTTCCTGCAGAAAGGAACAGAGAGACATTGGCTACACATTATAGGGTAGAGTCCTGGAAGCCAGATTATTGGCTAAAAGGATACAACAAGTTGGGTTGATGAACTCTGCTCCAGGATAGGGGCTGCTTACACACTGGCCTGATTACAGGGCCTCCTGGCACAGACAGGCTGAGCCTACACAAGTAGGTCACAACCAGAAGGCCCTCAAGGGACTGTTCCCAGACCAGAAGGCAATGATGGAGACTCCGGCTAACATGATGACAATGTTGTTATTCTCTTAACACACAATCTATCTCCACACCTGCCTTTTTGCATTTTTTCTCCATAAGATGGCACCTATAAGCCTTTGCAACTAGTGAAGGGGCAAGAACCAAGCAACTAAGCAACTAGTGAAGGGCCAGTGAGGTTAACCATTTAAAAGCAAGAAATTTCAACCAGTGTGCCATGAAAATTTGGAAAGATGATTAATTAAATTATTTTCAAAAGAAGTTCAAAGCACAGTAAGTACATTCTTTTTTATTTTTTTAACTCTTTTTTTCTTTGATCAACATAACTTAAATGTGCTGTGGAAGCTTAACTATAGGTTCAAGTGTGCCGTGAGATAAAAAAGGTTGAAAAACAAAGATTTAAAGGAAGGATTGCTGAGAAGCACAAGAAGGGTGGGCTGAGAGATCTATGCTGAGACTATGTTTATTGTGCTCTTATGGGCAAGTTTCCGCTGTGCTGTTAGGACATGATTTCAATGCTTTTATAGAACATTGAAAAATGTGGGCCAAAAAATCAGGTCTCTTATTTCCAGAATGTTTATGAATCCCTTAAAAACCTGTGTGAGTCACAGCATTGGGGGTTATTAGGCTTTTTAGATGTCACTGGGTGATCTCTGGGGCAGCCTGAGAGCTGGGTATGTGGGAAGGGATGCTGAGAAAAAAGAGGGCTACTAAAGCTTGGGTGAGTCTCAAGTGGGGAACAGTGCACTGCCATGCTGCCTTCACAAGTGCTGGGCAGACACAGCTGGTGGCTGGAGGGGGATGAGACTGCAGGTTGAGATCATATAGACCACTGCAAGAAGGACATGGAATGCTGGAGGCCCAGACCAGACAGACAGAATCAGAATGTGGGGCAAGGGCCCACCAACGTCATGCTCAAGGAAGGACCAACTGGGCTGAAGATGGGTGGTCTGCTGAAGGGAGACACAAAGAAGGGCCTAGGAACCTGGAAGAATGTCAGTGTTCTTCAGGCAGAAACTCTGCCGGGGGGCAGGCCTTAATGGACTGACCTTATAGCAAGGATCTGAGCATGCATCTTGGTAATTATGAATCAATTCATTGAACGTAGTTATGTTGATTCTCTCTCTCCCCACTTTTCATTGGAATTTTCCTCTAAAACCCCACTTTTATTTTAGTCTTTTGGATAGGAATCTTTCTAAAGTTTATTTTATACTCCTCAGTTGAATTAGTTTTTTAATAAAAATCAAGAATAATACACATTCTTTCATCTTATTTAGCTTCCTTTTACTCAATGCATGATCCATGGAGCTATAGCACAGGCACTATCTAAGGGCTTTACAGCAATCTCGGGTCCCACCCCAAACCACTGACTTGGAATCTGTCTTTTACCGGCATCCTCAGGTGATTCCTGTGCACCTTCAAGTTTGAGAAGTGCTGCATTATATCAGGGGTTGGCAAGCTTCTTTTGTAAAGAGCCAGGCAGTAAGTATTTTGGACTGTGTTGTCAAACAGTCTCTGTTGTAACCACTCAGCTTTGCCGCTGTAGCATAAAGGCAGCCTGGGCAACTGATAGCTGTGGCTGCCCCCCCAAAACTTTACTCACCGAAACAGATGGCAGCAGGATTGGGCTCACACGCTAGATTTGGCTTAGGTGGTGGACTTGGCCTGTGGGCCAGCTTGCTCACTCCTATTCCAGATAACTTAGGTATGTTCTGAGTTGTGAAGGACTATCATCCTCTATGTTAAGAGATTCCAACTGCCAGAGGAACTCTGCTGTCTGGATGTCAGAAGTCACTTCTTGCAGCCGGCAGTACCTTTCCTGCCTTCTAACTCATTCACTGTTGCCACTTGGAAATGGCTGAAAAGCAAATGAAGTAACCCAGAACTTTCTGAACCAAAAGGCTTGAGCCTTCATATTGGCCATGCCACAGGGTCTCTCTCCTGTTGTACAATGGTGTTACTTACACCTCTCTGCCCACTGTGCAGAGGTTCTGGGAGGATGAAGAGAGAGTGCTTAAGAAAGAGTCAAGAAAGTCATAAAGCACCTTGCAGCTCTGAGTTGCTATAACTTACTTTGGTCATGCCACACCAAGCAATTACCATGTTACAGCACTGCTCAGACATTATATCCCTCTTCTCATTTAATACCCAGAGCAATCCTCTTTGGTAGAAAGCCAAGTCTTAAAGGAGATTTAGAACTTGTTTAAGTTGCCACAGCAAACAGACAGCACAGCTGGCACCTGCTCTTGGTTTTGTCCATCCCAGCCTATGAACTCACACTATCCTTAGTTGCAGTGAGGGCGATTTTGTGCTTTTCATGGGTTTCCTGATAGCTCATTTCAATACAATTCTTTCTCTTTCTCATATGCATCCTGGAAGACCAAGGCTGCTGCAGTCTGGGATTATTTGACCTTTTTGATCACTTGCTGTTTACTGTGTGTTCTTTCCTCTTAAGTTGCAGGCCAAAGGACAACCAAAGCTCCCATCCCATCAAAACAAAGACAACACAGCAATATCACTCTTTGGTTTCAAACTAAAAAGAAATAAAGCCTTTGAAAATCTTTTTCTCTGTGAGATTTTTAACAGGGGCAAAGGTAGAGACAAGACATGTTCACAGACACAGATTCCTGAGACTCCCAGTACTGGACAGCAGGGGAGGCTCTGGGAGCCCCAGCCCCTTCTTTGCTTCAAGGATGAAGAAACTAAGTCCCAGAAGTGACTTCTCCAAGTTGGCAGAGAGAAGACCTTCTACCTAGAGACTCCTTTCCATGACACTGCAATACCTTCTCCCTTTTCTATCTTTTTTCTTTTTTAAGTTATGTTCCTACAACCACATGAAAAAGGTTTCATCCACTTGGTAGAACAATAGCAACTCTTTTTAGAGAGCAAATTGTCATTATGAAAATACCTGCACTGGATAAACTGCTTGAGGTGGGAGGTGGAACCCTGAGGACTGGGGGCAGCAGAAATGAAGGCAATAAGAGACCCTCGTTAAACTCAGATGTGGCTAAATAGAGGAGTCCAGTTTTGCTTCTAGGACTGAACAGAAAGGAAAGAGGAGGAGGAGAGAAACCAGGAGATGGTGGAGAGCCAGTGAAAAGCGCTGGGCAGTCAGAAGGACTGTTAAGGACTGATCTTGAATCTGAAGTTCACTTGTGGCTATTTAAATCTCTTTCTATTCCCAGGCCTTCCAAAATCTTGGTTTGGACTTCTTTAATTCTCTTTCCCCTTCCATAACTCAAAATGAAAATTTCTGTTCCATGTCCCCAGATGTTCAAATGTCTTTTCTTCTAGATACGTATATGGATCACATAAGAGCATTCCTAATGTACCTACACCTGTGGGTGACATCATTTTCTAAGCCTTAGTTTCCTTACCTGTAAAATGAGGGCATTAAAGCATAATTCTCGAATCTCTTATGAGGTTTAAGTAAAACATGCAAATGAAGGTAGCTAGTTCAGAGCTGGCATGAAGCAGAAGCTGGAAAAATGTTGGGGTGCCTTTTCTTCTCCTGGAGACAGCTCTGCATCACTTCGATGACCTGGCTCTTGGCAGTCTGGCCAAGCAATCCTCCTTCTTGCACAAGTTACATACACTTTTGCACCAACAGAGGAGGTTGGTCAGTTTGCATCCCTCATTGAAACCTCACTTCTCTTTACACATGATTGTAAAGTAGCGTTGAAGCCAGAGTTGTAACTGGTGAACCATGGTGATCTATTGGCTTTCAATAATGCTCTGAGACAATGGTGATCAAGATTTCCAGAGATTTCTTATAATATCATTATCTTACCTCAACCCCCCACTGGAGGCTCCAATAGTCAAAAAGGCCGGACAACTGCCGAGGAGACACCTGTGCCTTGGTGTCTCTTTCACTTTACACTTAGGACTAAATATGGAACCCCCATTTTCTATGCCTAGGTCAATTTCATGTGAATTTCCTAGGCCTCAATTCCATGAATGGACTGTGTCCATTCATTGATACATTCATTCACTTTGCCCCCAGTGGAAGGAACTGTATTCATTCGTTTCCTGGCCAAGGAACCCATACACCTATATATTCCCTGGGACTAAAGGCCTAAAAGAGGAGACGGGGAAAGACCGGGAGAGAAACAGAGAGAGCTTCTCTCTCCCCACTTGAGTTCTCTCTCTCTACCAGGAGCTTTAGTGTATTCTGTATTCTTTTCTGTAAATAAATTCTGTCTTACCACTGGAAAAAAAAAAAAAAAGAAAATGCCATGAAGTCTATGTTACAGTTTAAATATTTCAGATTATATATGAAACCAGCACATTGTACCCCTTGGTTGCACTAATATACGTAGCTGTGATTTAATAAAAAAAAAATAAATAAAAATAAACTAATTCTGCTTGAAAAGATAAAAAAAAAATCGGTATCTTTCTCTCTATTGTCTAAAAATGTGTTTCCTTTTGTTTGTCTTTCCTGTTTTATCTTGGAGACCAGCTAGGGAAAGCCTCAAAAATTGGAAAGGGGTTATGCTTATTTTAGAGATGAAAGAGAGGCTGCCAGGTGCAGCCTATAGCTCAGGCACGCTGGCTCACTGTTGTAGGTGAATGGCAGGTAGAAAACAGATGCAAACAAGGATTCAAACATCTCCCGGGATTTAGGCAGCAGTGTCACTGGGATGTCCCTGGCAAAGCAACTGAAAACTTTAACCATTTCCTCCCTCCCTCCCTCCCTTCCTTCGTCCCTGCCTCCCTCTCTCCTTCATCTTTCTTTCAACAAAGTCTCACTCTGTCACCCTGGGTAGAGTGCTGTGGCATCATCTTAGCTCATAGCAACCTCAAACTCCTGGGCTCAAGCAACCCTCTTGCCTCAGCCCTTCAAGTACCCAGGACTACAGGCACCCGCCACAATACCTGGATAGTTTTTTATTTTTGGGAGAGTCAGGGCAGTGCCCTTGCTCAGTCTGGTCTCAAATTTCTGAGCTTGGAATCCACTGCCTTGGCCTTCCAGAATGTTAGGATTACAGAGATGAGCCACTACTCCTGGCTTTTTTCTTTTAACAATTTTTCTTTAGTGTTTGTTATCTAGAAATCTAGGTGCTCGAGGATACTAGAAGGCCCAAATAGCCACATGACCTCCTACTGGATGCCAGATGTCCAGACCTTCGTGCAGCTGGTGCAGACCAGAGCAAGTGACTTCCAGGAACCCTTCACTCATTAACACAGTTATAAGACTAAAAATCACTCTCCCAAGTGAAAATCATGATGTACATGCAATGTGTGAAAAACCACATTCATGAACTGCGTCTGTACACCTCAAAGCCTGCCATGTTCCACTCTGGATCTAACTCTTTAAAACCTCTGCCTCTCCCTTTGCTCAGAGAGAAGGTGCCTTTAGAACACAAGCTCACCTTTCCCCATTCTTTGGCCAAAGAATAATACAAGAAGAACCAAACCTGAATGGCTTATTGAGTGTTCATTGTGGCCAATATAAACAGGGAAAGAACACAGTTTTTTGGTAACAGCACGAAGCCTCATGAGTACCTGTGATAGCTGTCCCAGCTAGAGTGCTCACCACGAGCTCAGCACCTTACAGACGTTATCTGTTTAATTCTTGATAACTTTGACTACCTCTATTTTGCTGGAGCTCAGAGAAGGTAAGTAATATGTCAAAGCTCACACAGAGTACTGGTGATGGGTTTGAAGGAAGGGCCTTCTGGCTCCAAAGTTTAGGCTCTTTCTCTCCTGCTAGCCATATAGTTCGTCCCTTCGGACAATGGAAACCCTTGTTGTAAGAACCGGGCCTGCAGGATGGCTGGTCAAGAACCAACATATTTGCTTACATTTCTTGGGCAGCTCTCTGGCTTTCCCCCAGACCCTTTTATGTCATGGGCTTTACGCCCAGGCCCAGGCCTCTCTTCTATGAGGACTGACAAAATTGTTTTAGCATCTTCTATAGCTTCTCTTTATTTTCTTGCTTCCCCAACTTACCATGCTATGTCCATTCGCCCAAGTAAAGGGACATCTATAACACCACCCATTCCCCAGTAATAGTTTCCTAGGTCCAAAACTATTCACTGAAATAGTACCTGTTTTCTCATTTGTTGTTCTGGGAATAGAAACTACTGGTTTGCCAAGTTGGTAAATACAGTAGAACCTCTGTAAGTTGACTACCCAAGGGACCATACCAAACTGGTCAACATTCACAGGAAATAAACATAAGGAAGTAGGTCTACTGTACTGACATGTTCATGTGGTGCATTTCCAGTCTATAAAAAATAGGTCACCTCAAGAAGGAGTAGGGAGGTGGTCAACTATGGTGGTCAATGTAGGGAGGTGGTCAACTATGGAGGTTCTACTGTATTCACAACTCAAGGAAAAACAGCAGGTTGCTTGGGAGATATCATTTCCCAACCCAAGAGCTTACTCGTTGGGGCTAGAATGACTTAGAAATTAAATAAAGATAATTCCTTATTATTTTTTCTTCTAATCATTGATGCATTCAACATGAATATTTATTTCACTAAGAAATAAAGACATTGTGTTCCATGCATTGTCAGAAGGAAGAAATTTGGCTGAAATATTTAAACACGAAGGCTCCTTTGTGCTTCTTTTGAAGGATAGCTATGAACAGAATTATCTGTCAAACTCAGTGTTTTCTGCAGCAATAATTCAGGTGGCCGCCAGATGAATCATTCCCATGCTGGCATAGAATTTCCCTTCTCTTACAATTTTAAACCATAAGGTACGGCAATGGCAGGTCTGATGCCCACACACAGCTTCCGAGTGACCTCACTAACAATATGTACGTGTGTACAAATACATTTAGGACACATAAACCAGTTGGATAAACACTGATTCTTCACTTTCTTTGGTGGAACCTTGACATTCTTAATTTTTACCAGTTTCCTTTCTTTAAAATCGAGATCATATTTATGAGCTTTTAAATCATGCCCCCCAGAAGTGTAAGCATAAAGGCTAAATGTTGTGGTTTCAGGTAATCTATCCTGCATGTGGCAGTGAAATTCATCTTCCCAAGATACTGCTGTCATGATGTCTTTCCTCTGGCTGGAAAAGCTTCCTGATGTCAGCTGTCACTTAAACAAGAGGTGTGTTTCCTCCTAGGCACTATGCCTGTATTTGATTCCCTGATTCCAGGAGGAAGGGAATGCCTGGGGCTGCAGCCACTCAGGCATGAGCCTTACCCAGGTGTTTGATAACAGTGAAAGTTGGAATTTTGAAAACAATCCAGTGCCTCTATGTTTGGACAGCAAAAATACTTTGTTAAAGTGGCATATTAATTACTGACACTGATTATTAATTGTGTCTCCAATGTTCTGGGTTGCTTTTATGATGACAAAAGAGTTTATTTTGTAAGAAGCATCTGATACATGGAAGGAACTCAATGCCTATTATGTTTTATTTAAAGTCAAGTTAAAGATAACATAGAGGGCAAACTCAAAAGTAACACAAACAAATGATCTCCATTTCTAGTTTAAACAATAGCTTCCTTGGAATGTTATTTAGCTAGAGAATGTCCTGCGTTTGCTTTAAAAAATGTGGAATGGAAGCAAATATGGAAGGAAAAAGAAAAGCATTTCTCTGTCAAAGTAAAACAAACCCTCGTTAAAAGAGAGTGAGAGCCAAAGTGGAAAACAGTCAAAGATTCAATTTTGACAACTAAGGGTATCTGGTCAATTTAGGGCCCAGAAGAAAAGTCTGTTCTAGTTCTTCACAGAGGTCTACAGAGAAGCTTGTGAACATCCAAGAAAGTGGTGTCTGTTGAGTATCTATTAGGGTGAAAAATATTGATTACCTTTTTAATAGAGGAGGGAAAAAGATGGTCAAGTAACTTAACTGGTGCCACACAGCCTGGCACTAGGATCTGAGCACATACTCATCTACCTCAAAAACTCAAAAGCTGAGTGATCAAGGGAAAGCCAAAGAGGTGAGGTTCACAGAGTGAATGCAACAGGGAATATGGTAGAGAACGAGGATGCCAGCAAGTGAAGAACATCTAAGGGGCAGGTCTTGGACAGGCAGAGAGAGAAGGGGAATGGGCCCTGGGTGGCTGAAAGCTTGCTCTTCACTATCTATACCAGTGGTTCTCAACCTTCCTAATGCAATGGTCCTTTAATACAGTTGACCCACAGGTTGAGAACCGCTGATCTATACTCACAGAACGCTCCGATTTCCTGAAGCTTAGAGTTCTCACTTATCTATTGCCTACACACACTGCCTGGACCCCTGACAGTAAACCTCTCCTATTTTTGTTATTGCAGCAAGAGGGTCTGACAAATGATTTTCTCCCAATTCATCCCCAAGGGCCTAGGACTTTAAATTCCTCTGGATAGCTTGTAGTTCATCTGGTCGTTTCCTCTGCCTTAGATCTCCAGAATGGTCTTCAGTTATCAGAAAGGGGATCTAGAATTATGGCATCATGAGCTGATAAACCCAGATTTCCCTAGGACCATTTTTCCTTTAAGTTTATTTGAGTCCTGGCAAGCCCCCTTTGAGCCTGGGCTCTGCCTTTTGAGCTCTTAAGTTATCATCTTTGAGACTGTCACTGATAAAGTCTCCACACATAGGAAAAATGGGAAATTGCAGCTAAATGTACCTTCATTTACAAAATATGCATTACAAATTTTAGAAAGAGGTGGTCAACAGGTAAGGAATATTTTGAAAATATTTGGTAAAATTTTGTAATAAATATTTTGTAAAGAAACGTACATTGTTCATTCACTTCTGAGGCCTATTGTCGTAGATAAGTTGGGGAACTGGACTCCATGGTACCGGTTAAGGGCCAGGGCAATCTGCTCACCCAGTGAAGTGTTGACTAACTATAAATTTAATCTATGATAAAAATGCTTCGAAGACATAACCACTTTAAGATCGGAAGATATTGCGTAACTCTGTAACCTGTGAGGGGTATCTGTTGAGGTATAGTATGAGGAGTAATAATATTGCTGATATTTACTTTTACTGTGAGAATATAAAAGTAACAAAGGGAAAGGGGAGGGCAGAGAAGTTCTTTGAGGAGATATCCTCACTGTTCTCTGGAGTTGCTGGCTTTTCTGAAAATAAAAGTGAAACTACTGATCTCTCATTGGCTTCTCTGTTGACTGGCTTGGGTGACAGGCAGATGGGCTCCTTGGTCTGGCAATTAGGCTCGCAGTCATGCCTTACAGTCCTCCTGTGGCTCAGTGACGGCACAAGGGTCTGAGAAGGCTGGAGGGTCCTGCGGGACAAGCTGGGGTCAGGGGAGTAGAAGGCACACAGCTGTGGCATTGCTTGGAAGAGCTGAGCTAAAGAAAGATTCCTCTGTGTTGGTCCTCAAGACAAAGAGCTAAGAGGATGCTGAGAATGAGGGGACAATGTAGTTCAAGGTAGTAGGAGTTCCAGTCCAGTGACAGGAAAAAGAAACATAGGACCTCCATAGTTGACCACCTCCCTATATTGACCACCTCCTGAAGGTGACCTAGTTTTCATAGACTGAACAAGCACCCTTGTATGTATCAGCACAGTAGGCCTGGTTCCTTATGTTGACCACCTCTGTACATTGACCAGTTTGTTACAGTCCCTTGAGTGGTCACCTTACAGAGGTTTGACTGTAATTGGAATGAGACAAAATTGTGGGAATGGGGGGGATGCGAATAGTTTCAAATTGACATTTGTTGGATACTTCTGGATTTTGTTTATCCTTAATCTTTATACTAGCTCATGAGGCAACTATTATTTTTCCTATCTTACTTCAGTTGAGGAACGGAGGAACAGAAAAGTTATGCAGTTTTTTGAAGGTCACATGACAGAACCTGAATGATACCCTGGTCTGTCTCCAAAGCCCATGCGCTTACCCTTGTACCAGGACAAGGGAATGTCACGGGGAAGAAACAACTGCGCCACAGACAGACCTCACTGAGGTCTGCCCTGACCCTGCCATCTACCGGGTGGGTGACCTTGGGCACACAGCTAAGCCTTCGTTTCCTCATCTATAAAATAGGCATATAAGAGAGTATAGTTTTTTTTTTTTGAGGCAGAGCCTCAAGCTGTCACCCTGGACAGAGTGCAATGGCATCACATCTCACAGCAACCTCCAATTCTTGGGCTCAAGCAAGTCTCTTGCCTCTGTCTCCCAACTAGCTGGGACTACAGGTGCCTGCCACAACACCTGGCCATTTTTTGGTTGCAGCCATCATTGTTGTTTGGCAGGCCTGGGCTGGATTCGAACCCGCCAGCTCAGGTGTACGTGGCTGGCGCCTTAGCCTGTTGAGCCACAGGCGCTGAGCAGAGAGTATAGTTTTTTAAGTGTCAAATGAGATAATTTACAAAAATATGCACTTTTAAAGCACCATACTCTAAATACCTAATAAACATTGACTCCATTAATATTTTGATTGCAATTATTTTCAGTATACCTCCAGCACTATGGTCTAGAATAAAAAGTCTCTCATTCCTCTCCTCTTCATCTTGTCAATCTGCCAGGAGATAATTGGTATTTTTGTTCTTTGATGACTGGCAATCTTTGTGTAGTATATTTTTGACTTGCTATTAATTAAAGCATGTGGTAACTAGAAAATCATCAACCAATTAATAATTTGTTTCCTTTAGAGAAAGGTGGATGTCAGAGAGAATACACTCTTTTCATCCTTTTGGCAAAGTCACAATTGTCCTTTGGGCCAATGGTTTTTCTTCTTTCACAGCAAACCAAGCTGCCTTCCCGCTATCTTCAAGGCCATCTTCTCTCATGAATACTTCCCCCCCAGATAGACAGATTTTCATTTTCCAGAGTGCCTGGAATGAAGCCTGTATGTGTGCGTGTGTGTGAGTGTGTTTCTTTGTGTTCCCACCCAATAAATCTCCTGCTTGGCAGAGACTGTTGATGACCTCTGTGAAAGGGTCTTTTTGTCCCTTTTTATCTAAGAAGCTTTTTCATTAGAAGCTGGGAGGTCAAGGTAAGTGCCATAGGGATTCAAGGATCTCTTGGCCTTTCTCTGATGTCTAAATTATCTCCTGGAAAAATGAAGCTCTGCATTCCCCAAAGCCAGTTAATAGAAGTGGCAGCTGTAAGAGGTTCAGAATTGGCCTTAACAGTACTGCACAAATGTGACCAAATGCATATTTGCAGAGAAGGGCTTTAAAAAGCGCCAAATGTTTGCAAGCACAAGTCCATGCGATGGCAGGAAGTATCTGACCATCTTAATGGGATTGGGCTTTTGCGTGCAAACAATGGCAGCAAACCACAGCCCAGCTGAGAGCTATTAGGGTAGAGTTTTCATTTGTCAGGATGGGTAAAGGCTTTTCAGTAGCCACTAATCAGAACAGAGAGAAATGAACGAAGGGCATGATGCAGCTCTAACAAGACGGGGCACCCAAATGAGTGACCCCGCGAATGTGTTCATACAGCTTACGTGGAATATGCTGCCACCATAGGGGAACGTCATCTCCTTAGAGGAAGTCCTCCCTTGACCTCTGAGGAGTTCTGCTCTCTCATTCTGACTGACCTTTTCTTCAACTTGTTCCTTCTATCTTCTCAGTGTGGAAGTCTCAAGTCATTGTTCTTTTCTGTTCACAGTCCCTAAGTGAAAGATTCCCTAGGGGAACATCCCTTCTCCCAAATCATGAGGATTTGAGAATGTCACTTGTCCAGCTGTAGCCACAGTGCTGGATGTGCCATCAGGTTGTGGATGTACGTGTGCTTACCTAAATACCCACACTAAAGACCTGAAAACGTGGGCATGAGCTTCATACATTCATTTTAGACATTTCACTCCCAGACACTGATCTCGAAGTTGGGGGCGCAGACACAGACACTCTGTGTCCTCAAGGAACTTATAAAAACTTATTGTCACTGCAGCAGCTGCCCTGGGTTGAGTGTGCCAAGCATCTGCCAGGTGCTTAACTCATCTGATCCCAACTAATCCTCATAGAAACCCACAGAGTTGGCTACTACAATTCTTTAATTTGACATATGACAAAACTGGTTCAGATAACTTCTCCTGCAGCTGCTAAACTGCAGAGGTAGGACCAGGCTTATCTGTTGTTCAGTCCCATGCCTTTATCCATTATGTTAGTCTGACTTTCCTTTCTAGTTATTTTCCTCCTAGGGTAGCAGAGGGAAATAGACATGTTCACAATTATTGATAATTATAACCCAGCAGGAAACTAAACTCATCGAAAGGGATTCTCACAATTTATATAAATACTCACATGAGCTATATGTTCAAGGATTTCAAAATTTGTCCCTTCAGAAGAAATACTTTTGATTCAAGGCACTGTGTTTCCCCAGTTATACCCGTCTTCATCCTCAGTGGCATCGTTCTCACAGGTGGGGCAGATTATTTTCATGCCCCATAGAAGAGGGCTGACTTAGCACAAGATCCTGAAGAGTCCAATTTTGGGGGTAATGTGACAAAGTATTCTGGAAGCGGTTTCCTTTTGAGGGTCAACCAATGCCTAGAAGTTCCAAAGACTTTGACACAGTTTTTTTTTTTTTTTTTTTTGAGACAGAGCCTCAAGCTGTCACCTTGGATAGAGTGCGTGGCATCACAGCTCACAGCAACCTCCAATTCCTGGGCTTAAGCGAGTCTCTTGCCTCCGCCTCCAATAGTAGCTGGGACTACAGGCACCTGCTACAACAGCCGGCCATGTTTTGGTTGCAGCCATCATTGTTGTTTGGCGGGCCTGGGCTGGATTCGAACCCGCCAGCTCAGGTGTATGAGGCTGGCGCCTTAGCCGCTTGAGCCACAGGCGCGGAGCCAGACTTTGACACAGTTTTTTAGTTGATTTCTTCCGTTTTGTCCTCTTTTCTTTCCTCTCTCACCTTGAGCCCTCTCTCACCAAACTGTCAGGTAAGCTTCCAAACTGGGAAGACCTGTAATAAAGTGACTGCTCTAAGCAAGGCCTGCTGATTGGGGTATTTGTTGCAGCAATAGGCTCAGACAAGGGCTGGAAGAACTTAGATTTCAACTTCCCCTCACTCATGAATTAGCCTTCATCATCAGCCTCTGTGTCCTCAGGAGAAAATTTCACATGTAAGCTGTTTGTATAGTCTTTTCTATTAATGTAAATAAACAAGACCCTACATGAGATGCAGAAAAGAAATTAATCAGGACCAGGCAATGTTTCCAAATCACTTACAGCACTTGCTGGGAAAACGAAACTTTACATTTAAAACATAACACACAGAAAAATTTGCAACACTTCAGTCCAAGACATATAAACTGTGGACAAGGGAATTCATTTGACCAACACTTAAGAGTTACTTGAAAACATACAGACATTTAAAATACAAGCTAGGGAAGCCAGTCAACACTCTCTGGCCATGGGAACCCAAACTAACGATTCCAACATGCTGAAGGACCATGGAGCGGCCAGAGAAGCAGGTTCTGGCCATATGGCTTTTGGATTTCAGTCTGTTGATTGCAAACAACTAACTCCTGGAAACTTGAATGAGTCCCATGAGCCTAGTAACACCTAGAGGGAGGTCGGCTGGGTGGCAGAGAAAGGCAGACTTTCTTTGGGGGGTGACTGGGGGTGCAGGACTTAGGCAATGCCAGCAGAAAGGAGAAGGAGGGGCTATATCTTCAAAAGATGTGTCCAAGGAACAGACAATAGGACCTCTTGACTCATTCACTGGATGTCGGGACAAAGAATAATGAATAATGACAGTAGCCAATATATAGTGAGCACTGTACTTACTCAGCTCTTTTCATGGTTTCCTCATTCAAGTCTTCTCCCAGCTGAATGAGATAGGTATGATTATTATCCCCATTTTACAGATGGGAAAACTGAGGTCCAAGGAGGTCAAGGTCTCTAACATCTCTCAGCCAATAAGACATGGAGCCAACAGTTGAGCACACTTCTAGGGACTCCAAAACCCAACTCTTAATCTCCCTGTTTTTAGGTGGTGCTTGGGATATTGGGATAGCACCCTATATATATGAAACCCATATATCTGGCTCTAAAGCACCCCATTTATTTTTCTCCTTTTTGCATCATAGATGAAAATGGTGGGACATGCTAAGACCTGTAGCCAACACTGTGGAAGCAACTTCTTTACCTTCAGTAGACTGGAACCGCATGGCCAAGGACTGATTGTCAAAGCCTCACGGCCACTTCCCCTCCTGGCCTAGCTCGGCTTCTTTTTCTATTCCCCACGTTCTCAAAAACACACTCTACTTTCCTTTTGGAAATCTCCAAATATTTCCTAGTCCTTTAAGATTCCTATTCTCTCTAGCCTTGCTATGAAGTGTCATCTGTCTCCCCAGCTCTTCTCTTCCTACTACTCTTGAAGAAAAGGGCATGGACCGTCTCCATCTTGAGTTCTACAAACCACTGAGGAAGACAAAAGGAGAAATGTGGAGACTCAGCTTGTCATTCTGGGTCTTCCCTTTTTGACTGCCTTGTTAATGAAATCAGATGTCCCGTGATCCCTGCTCCTCTGTCATGGAACCATCCCTCCTTTCAAAGCTGGCTTTTTCTCAACCTTGAGTATAGGCTAGAATTGCCTTGGGGACTTTTAAAAACCATTGCTATCTGGGCCTTACTTGCAGGGCCCAGGAAGATCACTGGAGCCCAGGAGTTTGAAGTTGCTGTGACTAGGCTGATGCCATTGCAATCTAGCCTTTTTTTTTTTTTTTTTTGAGACTTTGAAAAAAAAAAAATCATCTGTAATGAAAGACTCCCGAACAGCTTTATCATGATCAATACTCAATTCTCAAAGTGTATTGACATCTTCAATACTCAAATTGTCACCTGTAGACCAGCAGCAATGGCATTACCTGAGAGCTTATTATAAACAGAAGCGGAGGCCCCAGCCCAGACCTCCTCAAACAGAACCTGTATTTTTACAAGACCCTGAGGATACCAGTACAAGGCATGCCAAAGTGGGAGTAGCCCTGGTCTCTGTCAAAGTGGGCTCGGACTTGGTGCACCTCAGTTCAAATTCTGGTTCTGCTCCTTAGATGCTGTGCAACCTTGGACAAGTTACTTAATTATTCTGATCCCTGGTGTCTTTATATTTAATGTGGGAATAAACAATGTGGAATATTGTTATGAAATACTAAGGACTTGTAGGTATAAATCCATCCAGTTCAGAATCTGGAGTATGAAAGGGCCCAGTAATGTTTATCTAGTTGTCCATGAGTGACCTTCCAAATGCTTTGTCTTCCTGCATATGTAGTCTGCCTGCAACCCCCACTTGAACTTCCTTTTCATTGTCAAAACCACGGTCTTGCCTCGACCCTGGAGATGCTCTGCTTGAAACTCTCCACATAAACCCCTCTAGCAATGGAGGACTCACTGGAAAAATCTTTCCTTACTTTGAACCAAAATCTGCCTCCCTGTGCCCTATTGTCTGACTGACTTGGTCTGACATGGGCCTGACCAATATATGTCTAACATTTCTCAGGCGATCCTCCTGTGTGCCCAATACCTCAGGGTTACACAGACCCAGCCTCTTAGAAAGATCCTTCTCCAAGTCCATCAAATGCAGTGTTCTCAAGTGTGGGAAGATTTTTTTTTTTCCCAGGGGACATCTGCACCCATCTGGGGGATAGTTTTGACTATACAATTGGCAGAGGGGAGGAGTGTGCTACATCTGGTGGGTAGAGGCGCTGGGTGTTGCTAAACATCTACAGTGCACAGGAAAGCCCCCTGCCCCTAGTAAGGACCTTTAGGGCCAAATTGGCAATAGAACTGGATTCCAGAGACCTAAATCATGAAGGGCTTGTCCTGTGCACTGCAGAATCAATGGTCCAAAATGTGGCCAGTGATGCTGTTGTGAAATCCTGCTCCCACAGAATTGGAAACACACTCAGTAGCCCACTGAAACACGCTTGTGTCCAGGGGATCCCCAGAGCTGTGAGAGGCCCTGTTTGAAGGGTCTTAGACTTTATCAAGCTCCTTCTTTCCTGGGCAGCCTGGACTGTCCTTACTGTTCTGGAAACCTGGCATTACTGTTCTGGAAACCTGGCAAGGAAGGTCGTTTGCCATGTCTTTCTGGACTTCATGCTTGAAAAAAAAGTGGGGGAACCTTCCTCTGCCTGCAGAGAAGGGAAACACACTCTGTATCCTGTTGCATGGTCATGCTCAGAGCACTCACACCTCTTTAATTATATAAAGAAAGTTCTCGAGGACAGCATGACAAGAAACCAGAACCCTGAAATTGAGGGTAAAATATAAACAAATGTTTTGGCTGAAGTACTGTACATTTTTTAATCACAAAGTGTGTTTTCAGAGTGTTCTGAGCCCTGCCTAGAATGGCTCAAATTAAAGATCAAAGGCAGTGCCGTGACGAGACAGAGCAGAACCCTGTGCCAATTCAACACCCACCCCCTCCCTGAAATAGCCATGTGGTCATCCATTCGCCTAAGAAGTACTTGTCTGATACACAGTAAGACAGCAAGCATTGATTAAAGGAGGGAGTTTTTTTCAGTCTGTTTGTTTTCTTTCTTTCTTTCTTTCTTTTTTTTTTTATTGGGGGAAGTTTTGAGTATAGTTAGATAGCAACAAATTTTTTTAAAAAGAAAGAACACAACTGAGAGCCAACTTATGAAGACCTACGTTTGATGCTTGGACAGTGGAAAATATCGAGCGCTTCCAACTTGAGGCAGGAGGAGGAAAGCTGGCCAAGGGAGACAGAGGCCCTCCCTGAGCACGTGGGGGCCTCGCCACACAGCTGACGGCTGCAAAGGAGCCTCTGAGTCAAGCCATCACTGCTCAAAGAAGCCTGCTTTATGGGCAAGTAACTGGAGGAAGGAAGCCCTTGAGAGCAGAGGCTGCAAAATCAACATATTTCAAATGAAATATGTTGCTAGTATAGAAAATCCATACTAGCAACTGCATATAGGACAGATATTCTGTGGGATAGGGGCAGGGAAAGTCAACAAACAGAGAGAAGCTTACAGGGAAGGGAAGCTGAGGCAGGAATGTGAGTGTGAGATGGGGAGTGAGGAAGGGGCTGGAGGAGGAAGAAGCAAGTCTACCCAACATTCACAAAGGAACAACAGGGGAGTTTCCCTGCCTGCTGTCACAGACAGAATGGAGAAACATACAATCAATGAGTGATCAGAGCTGGGAAGAAACTAAAAACGGAAAAGGCGATGGCCTCCTTGGGGAGTCCCAGAGGGTGAGGTCTGAGTGCAGACTCAAGGACAGAAGGAACACAGAGGCAAAGGGACAGCAGGTGAAAGGCCCTCAGGACCCTGTGCGCTCCTCTGTCACGAAGTGGGATCAGCAAGGCCAGCTTTCTCAATGACGCACAATGTGACATAGTTTGGGTCTCCTGCACTGTCTGCCACCCTCCCAGATGAGACCCAGGTGGTCACAGCTGGGATAAGGCCTGGAAGTCTGAACAGTCATTCAGTCAGTCGTCCAGGCTGACTGGGCAGAGGGAGCAGGGCTGTTCCCTTGCTAGTTCAGGACAAGTCTGTTCACGCAGACGGAGCTGCCATTAGTTTTCTGGCAGTTCCACTGCATTGTTTATTCATATTGCGCCAACCTGGTGACAGACTGGACACAGAGGCTGACAGACTGAGAAAAGTCAGGGTATTTCAAGGGCTTGGGCCAAGAAAACTGTAAGTTAGACAGGTAACCAAACCCTGTGATAATTGTTTTGGTTTAGACTCACTCTGCTAGATTATAAAAGTGCTTTGTTTATCTTTGCATCTCAAGTGCCTACAACAGTCTCCAGCTCCTGGTGAGCACTCAATAAATATTAGTTAAAAGACTAATGACAGACTGCATTTCTGTCCCTGCCAGCTGCCTTCCTCCCCTTTCCCGGGGAGGCCTGGCTGGTGCCTCAGCAGGATACAAGCAGCAGAAACTGAGCCACAGAGGGGGCTGCCCAAAGCTGCCTGGACACTAGAGGTCATCTCTCTTTTTTTTCTCTGTTTTCTCAAATTCACCTGTAAATGGCCAGGCGTGATGGCTCACACTTGTAACCTTAGCACTCTGGGAAGCCGAGGGGGTAGTATTGTTGGGACATGAGCTCAGGAGTTCGAGACCCGCTGGAGTAACAGCAAGCCCCCTCAGCTACTAAAAATAGAAAAAATTAGCTGGGGTGTGTGGCAGGCACGTAGTCCCATATTTCTCTGGGTGTTTGTTCACTCTACTTTATTCTCTTCTTTGCATATTTGCCTGACTGCGTTAGTTGGAGAGCCCTGTCTTCAAGCTCTGACATTCTTATTCTCCTTGGTTTAGACTGGTTTAGAACGGACCCTGCAAAGCTTTTGCCATATTTTGAAATTCTCTAACTGATGCTTTCATTTCTTTAAGTTCTATTCTAGCCTACCTTATGTTGTCTAGCTCTTCAGTGACTTTTTTGTTTTTTTCATTGATTTTCTAAAATATTTTTTGGCTGATTTTTTTTAGCTTTTGAAATTTCTCTTCAATTCCATTCATCTTATTTCCCATCCATATTCTGAATTCCAGGTCAATAACAATTTCCTTTGGTCAGGGTACCTCAGGAGTGTCAAACCAGTTTTTCTATGTTATTAGAGCTCCTTTGCTGGTTTCTTCTCATGTGAATCCTTTCTCTCGGGGCTGATAGGTTTGCAGCGCACCTGCCCTCCTCGGCTGGGAACTCTCTTCTTAGAGAAGGAGATGGTCCCTAGATGGCACTTTTGTGTCCTACTCTGGAAGACTGACCCAGCAGGGGATGAGTGTGCATACTGAGAGCCTGGAATGCAGCCTTGATTGTCACAGTTCAACCCAGTGCTGGATTATGTTCATGCAGAGTGGTGGGTTGTTGCCCAGGCTGTTGCTGGAAGCTTGGGTTGGGGTCTGGCTGAGATCCTCTCTCCATGGAAGCTGGTGTTGTGGGGGACTGCTCTTTCCCAGTCTCCACATCAGTGGTGACAGTGGCAGGTGGATGAGGCCTTGTAGGCAGTTGTTCTGGGTGTCTGGGCTATGGGTGTTCACTCCAACTGGGTCCAGGTGCAATGGTCACTGGAGGCTGGCAGGTCCCTGGCAGAGCATTGAACCTTGGGGGTGGTTCCTGCCAGGCAGCCAGTGAGAGCCTTTCGGTTGGGGGCTTCAGGGCTCCACAGCAGTGGGAAACCTCAGCGGTAGGTTTAGGGGACTGGTGGTAGTGCTGGAGTCTTGAGCATAAAGTTGTTGGCCCAGGGGCAGCAGAAGCCTTAGGACCAGGGCCACAGACTGGAGGTAGGGCGGGAGCTATGCTGAACCCTGGCCGGCTGGGCAGCGGCATGTGGATCCTGGGGTGGGGTTCCATGGCCAGGGCCACTGGGTAGCCAAGGCTGTCCCTCACCCAGGTCTTGCAGAAGCAGTCACTGCAAGGCTTCTTGGGGGACTCTGTGGTACACAATCTGCTTAAATTTCCTTGTTGTGGAAGGAGCATGTAGCTCCTAGTCATAGGACATGGCATGGGGGTGGCCATCGGCTTTGCTGGCCCTTCCCCAGCCCAGCAAGGATGACACAGAGGTAGCTGCAGCAAAGCTGAGCCCCACACAGACCCGGTGTCGGACCGAGAATGGACCCTGCACAGACCCAGTGTCAGGGACTCGAGAATGGACCCTGCACAGACCCAGTGTCAGGGACCCGAGAATGGACCCTGCACAGACCTGGTACCAGACCCGAGAATGGACCCTGCACGTCAGGGACCCGAGAACGGACCCTGCACAGACCCGGTGTCGGTACCCGAGAATGGACCCTCCACAGACCCGGTACCAGATTCGAGAATGGACCCTGCACGTCAGGGACCCGAGAACGGACCCTGCACAGACCCGGTGTCGGACCCGAGAACGGACCCTGCACAGACCCGGTGCCGGGGACCCCAGAACGGACGCTGCACAGACCCGGTGCCGGGGACCCCAGAACGGACCCTGCACAGACCCGGTGCCGGGGACCCCAGAACGGACCCTGCACAGACCCGGTGCCGGGGACCCCAGAACGGACGCTGCACAGACCCGGTGTCGGTACCCGAGAACGGACGCTGCACAGACCCGGTGTCTGGACCCAGAACGGACGCTGCACAGAGCCGGTGTCGGGACCCCAGAACGGACCCTGCACAGACCCGGTGTCGGTACCCGAGAACGGACCCTGCACAGACCCGGTGTCGGTACCCGAGAATGGACCCTGCACAGACGCAGTGTCGGGGACCTGAGAGCTCAGAATGGTGTTAGACGCAGTAAGATGGAGAGGAAGCCATTCGGTTCCTGCAGTCTGGTGCAGTGTCACACAGACTCCTGTGTAGTTAAGAGCTCTGTGGGAGCACTGCCCCTGCCCTGGGCTCTTTCCTCCTATCCTTCTCCACATATGGATGCTTCCTCTGGGTACCTTCCGAATTTGTGTGATGGACTGCCTTGTTACCTTCTCCTTCACTCTGACTGACCCCTGTCACTTCTTAGTGATTTACAATCCTCTCTCCAAGAAGGGCCAGTTGTAGGTGGGCATCTACCTCCAACTTTCGATTCTCAACCTGAAAGTGGTGTGAGCCACTTGTGGTCTACCACCTAACCCCCTTCCTCACGCGATTTTTACCCTAGAATGTGGGGATGGCACAAAATCTGATGAAATCTGTAAGTGTAATTCACTCCATCATTGGTACTATAGAAGAAAGATATACAGGAATCTTAAAAGATGCAATTTAAGTATTTGTTAAAGTACAGTCCATATTTAGTAATAACAATTTGTAGAAAAACTTGGAAAGGTGCTTCCTGAATCTCAAAATGTTTATTTACCCAAACTCATGCTTTTGAAGGAGGGTATTTGATACACATTTCCTTTAGTGTTTGGAGAATTCAAAGATGCCTACAATTACCACTTTGTTCAACAAGATATATATAGTCCTGGCCAATACTTTAGCACACAGAAGGGAAATAAGAACTAGAACAGAGGAGACAAGATTGCCACTGTTTTCAGATAATATTCATCTACATAGAAAACCTAATAAAGTCTGAAAACTAAGAATTAGAGAGTACCAAGAACTTGCAAGAGACAAGGTCATTGCACTTCTTTGTAACTGACAATAACCAACCACAAAAAGAATGTAAAAGAACAGACTCTTCAGGATAGCATCAAATACTATGAGTTCTTTAGTAACTAAGCTCACAAACACCATATATTAAGATCCTCAGAGAAAAATGTTTCAAATCCTCTTACAGGATGTAAAAGAAGAGCTAAGTAAATGGAGAGATGTGCCACAATTATGAACGGCCAAACCTCATTTGACTCACCCATTTCTAATCCTGCCGAGTCCTCCAGACTTCCTCCAGGAAGCCCTCCCTGCTCTCTGAGCAGGGTTTAGGGATGGCTGGTCTGTATTGTCCCAACTCATGTGCCTCTCTCTCCTTTAGCACCCTATCTGCTGAGAGTCTCAATCCCCCCTACCCTGCAATGTGAGGTTCCTGCAGACAGAGAATGAATTTCCCTCATTCTGCATATAAGCATATGGTTACTGGTCAATTACTGCAAGTGCGTGCATGAATAAAAGAGACATAGATCCTTGTTTGATGTTCCCACTTACTTGCTATCCATCAAGATAAACACAGGGACCATGTTTATCTAAGAGCAATGGATATAGTAATGATAATAAATAAGAGGGAGTTGAAGATGATTTATGAATCTTAGAGGTTTTTCATAGTTTCTATCCCTGGCCTTACTTCCTAACTCTGTCTTGTTCTCTTGTTCTTCTGTTTTACTTAAGCGTAGAGTTTTTTGAACTTCTCTTCACCTTCTATCTCATTTCTACATGATACTTCTCACTTCTGCTCAGAAGATCTTTCTTTCCAAGATTTAACCTATTGAAGAGCCCCCAACATATTCAACAGGTGGTCTCATCTCCAAGGACCCTATATAATAGACCGATTTATCAAAGATATTCACCAGCCTAGAAAAGCATTCCTGGATCCAACCCCAGCCACCAGGTTTTAGATTCTCTGGAGGTGAAGTCCATGTCAGATGCACCCAATATTTGTAAAGATCAGCAGCAGTGGGCGAGGTGCAGTGGCTCATGCCTGTAAACCCAGCAGTCTGGGAGGCTGAGATGGGCAGAATGCTTGAGCTCAGGAGTTTAAGACCAACTTGAGCAAGAGTGAGACCCTGTCTCTAAAAATAGCAGGGTGTGGTGGTGGGTGCCAATAATCCCAGCAACTCGGGAGGCTGAGGCAAGAGGATCACTTGAGCCGAGGAGTTTGAGGTTGCTGTGAGCTATGATGCCATTGCACTCTACTGAGGGCAATAGAGTGAGACTCAGTCTCAAAAAAAAAAAAAAAAAAGAAATCAGCAGCAATGTAATAGACGGTTCCCTAAGTGATCCTAACATAGGACATCTTTTTCTCAGCTTCTCTCTGCAAACAAGGCTGGCAGGGTCTTTTGGATGGCCTTTAAGAATGACTCCATGATACCACAGGAGTTGGGTTCCTGGCCAAGGAAGACAGACAGTCCATGGCCTTCTTTAGAAGCAAGAAAGCCGGCTGAGACTTCCACTTGAACAAGGCACCATTAGAAAGAGGGCAATACTGTGTGAAAACAATATTGGATTTACACATTAACACCAAATGTGTTCAAAACAGTGTTTCAATTAAGCCACACACAAAACGCCTTCCATATTGGTTATTTTCATCAAGAACAGAGGCTACTACTCATGGCAAAGAAAATGTACTGGCAGATTTCTCAGTTGTTTCCTCCTCACCAAAAACGTACTTTAGAAGGAAAGTATTTTCCCAAAATGTGACTTAAGACGTTTACATACTGAAGAGTAAATAATTCAACGATGTAATCTACTCTTCTATTTTGCGCTGGTGTACTGTCCAGATTCCTTTCAGGACAGAGGCGGGAGACTCAGAGCTGAATCTCTCCCCTGGACATGTCATCTGTGGAAGGAAAGGGCTTGGCTCAAAGATGACCTTCTCTACCTGAGGACAGCCAGTATCCACGGACAGTTTGGTGGCAGGGTATAAAGGCCCTGCCCCTTGCCTCCACTGGGACTTCTCTGAAAGGTCATTTTGGCTCCAGAACACCTTGTGGGGTCGGTTAAGGTCTCTGTCCCACCTGCCCATTCCTGCAGCCCTCACCCCTCGTGGGCACAACTTCCACAATATACCTCCTGCAACAAATTTCAAGGTCTGCTTCCTGGGGACCCCGATCCATGACATCTGTCTGGTTTATGAATCATTTCACTATTGTAGGATTTAGTTCTCCCATCAGATTTCAAATTCTGTGATAAAATTCTGAGTCTTAACTACCTTAAGATGCCATGATAACAAGTACACTATGAAGAAAAAGTCATATTGGCTAGTTCTCATTTCTATCTTTCAAATATTTCCACCATTCTTCTTTGCTAGCATGGGCTCAGGCATCAGGTGGCTTAAATGGAGAGCCTAGCTCCATCAGTGACACACGGGAAATCATTTTACTTTGCTAAATCTTAGTTTTTTCCCTCTTCAAAATGGGATTAAAAATAGAGTTCCTCTCAAAAGGTTGTTGGGATGATTAAATGATATAATCTATGTAAAAATCTACGCAAAGCACTTAGTCCAATGCTTAGTACTCAAGCTTTCAATAAATGGTAGCTGTTGTTGTTGTTAACAGCATGACACAGGGACCACACTGGTGACCTTAGTTATTACCTTATTCAATCTTCACCTTACTCTTTTCTTTATTTTTTAAAATTTATTTATTTTTTATTAAATCATAGCCGTGCACATTAATGCAATCATGGGGTACAATGTGCTGGTTTTATATACAATTTGAAATATTTTCATCGAACTGGTTAACATAGCTTTCATGGCATTTTCTTAGTTATTGTGTTCAGACATTTGTATTCTACATTTATTATAATGCAAACCAGTCTTCCTATTTCTCAGTTCTTCTCTCCCGTA
>CAUYON010169277.1:0-20552 GCA_963573935.1 Arctocebus calabarensis
AACCTCCAATTCCTGGGCTCAAGCGAGTCTCTTGCCTCCGCCTCCCAAGTAGCTGGGACTACAGGTGCCCGCCACAACGCCTGGCCATTTTTGGTTGCAGCCGTCATTGTTGTTTGGCAGGCCCGGGCTGGATTCGAACCCGCCAGCTCAGGTGTACATGGCTGGCGCCTTAGCCCATTGAGCCACAGGCGCCGAGCCTATTTATCATTTTGACCATTTTTAAATGTACACTTCTAGAACATGAACTATCTTCCTGTTGTTCTGTAACCATGGCCACCATCCATCTCTGGAACTTTTTCATCTTCTCAGACTGAAATTCTGTGTCCCTTAGACACTAACTTCCTTTCTCTCCCTCCCTGCCATTTCTGGGGACCACCATGTCTTCTATTAAAAGCTTTGTAGACGAAAGGAGCCTTCTAGAAGAGAGCAGAAGACTTTCAAGTAACTACCTCCTTCAATAAAACATTCCAGAGCACAGTTTTTCAGTCTAGGACTTTTGCTTCACCTCTCAGATATAGGCAAAAAATAAAGCCATGAATTTACAAACGTGTAAATCTCCGGCCCCTCTGGAGCGATTGTACAGGCCTTTATTTTGCCCTTGTTGAAAAGAGCGATATGATGTTTACGAAAGAACACTTACAAAGAAGAAAGACTCTGGACAAAACCACCGTCTTCCTGAGTTGTTGACAGCTGTTATTCAGTGGAAACCTCAGTGGAAACAGAAAAACATTGCGGCATTGTTTTAAGGCGAACTTTTGAAGTGGCTTCCTTCCAAGGCTGGCTGATTTAGGTACCTGGGATCTGTTGCCAAAGCCTCCTGTGCCGTCTTCATTTTTTACCATTGTTGATGCAGCTGTGGACAAGTCTGGTGTGTATCCTGACTGCACTGGCTTCTGCTTCCACTCGCTCAGCTCCATGTCACTGTCTTCCTGCGTGGCTGGCGGGGCCTTCGCTGTCCCGAGGAAAAGCAAGCTGTTCACTGTGCAGCCCCCCACTCCCAGGCTTTCTCAGAATCCTAGGGGTGGTGGCAGCCAGCATACAGATTTCAGTGGAAAACCGTTGAAATTCGAAGGTAGGAGGAATCCAGGGCTTTTAAGAGAAATGGAAAGTTTTTTTTTTTCTTTTGTTTCCAAGAAGGGTGGTACCTTTACATCGTCTGTTTTCCTTCTTTTAGAAATTCGTGGCAATGCGTGTTGGCCTATTTCACGCCCTGGGCATTGTTCCACGACTCTGCCCACCTGGCCCTGGTGCTGACTCACTGTGAGCCCTGCTGAGTCATTTCATGTCTCATTTCTTCCCCCCACCAATAGAATGGGATTAATAACGCTTGCCTGGTTATAAGACTGGGCAAAACATACATGCCAGCGATTTGGAAATCACGAGGCATTTTCCATGTGCTGCCCGAGGGTGTGCCTCTCTGGGCAGAGTGGGTTTGGGGTGCTGCACCCAATTGGTGCCACAGCAGTTAGGGGTGTGCATGTGCCGTGGTGATCCCCCTCAGCCCTTGGCTGTGAGCTATCTCCTCCATTTATCTCCTACAAATCTTACCATTTCAAAGTGGGCTGCAACAAATTACCAAAATGGTTAGGGAGTCAGCTGGGGAAGGGCTGGTGGGTGTTGACAGGAGCAGCTGAGGAGGATTCTGGGCCAGGAATCCCACAGCATGCTTTTTCTAGTCATCCAACTCACATGTCACCTCCTCCAGGAAGTCTTCCCTTAGCCCAGCTGGCCTCCAGAGGGAACACCCTGCACTGGGAGTGCTCATTTAACCGTGTCCCCTGCAGACTGCAGATTTCATGAGGGCAAGGGTCCCCCGTAATTCCCGTTATATACAACAGGTCCTTAACGAGCAGGTGAGCGCCTAACAAACGCCCTCAGAGCTCTGTAGTTTTCATATATATTTATCACTACATATTTCTTTCTTTCTTTTTTTTTTTTTTGTAGAGACAGAGTCTCACTTTGTCACCTTCAGTAGAGTGCCGTGGCGTCACAGCTCACAGCAACCTCCAGCTCTGGGGCTTAGGCGATTCTCTTGCCTCAGCCTCCCGAGTAGCTGGGACTACAGGACTACATATTTCTTTTCTTAAGATTTGTTAAAGATAAGGTTTGGAAAACAATAACAACACCAAGAGCATCCCTGGCAGCCTCCAATCTTGAAGTGTGACCCAGGAACCTGGAGCAGGTGCGACTGTCGGAAATGCACAGTTGTGGGCCCATCTCACACGCACTGAGTCAGCACCCGGAGGTGCGTGCCCACTGCAGCCCACAAGGCGCTTGTTTCAGGCACCAGCAGGAAGCCCTGCCCAAGCTTCTCCTTCTAGATCTTGGAGTAGGTCTTGGGCGCAAGGCTTTTCACCTCTGGGGGAGACTGCCAGCCACAAAACCCGAATTCTCCAACTCTGGGGTGAGTTTCTTTAAGGGATACAGGCGGAGGGACTGGTGTCCAGCTCAGGTTACAGGCTGCCTCTCCACACCTGTACAACGACTACAGATCTATTAGGGTGTTTACCTGTTCATTGAAGACCTACTATGTGCCAGAGTAAAGAAGAAAACCATCTATCTTGGTTTTCTCAGAAAATTAGGGCTCACCTTGTTCTGAAGGGTCTCTGGCTGACTAATACTTTATTCTCTTTTGCCCTTGTTAGACAGTTTTTGGTGTGACTCTGGCCTTGATTAATTGCAATGAGTTCTGGATAAGAAGATTTTTAGATGTTTCTTACGACCCCATCCTAGGGTCTCTAGCACCTACCTGAAATGTGTTCCCACTACCTCGTGATGATGCTTGCGCTGGTTTTTTTGTATAAGCATTTGACTTTGCTCTAATATTTGACTGTTTATGAGCTTATATCTGGGCCAGACTGCTGTGTTCAAGGCCCGGCCTGGCTAGCCATTCACTCACTAAATATCGAGCAGCTGCTTGGCGTCAGGTGCTCGGCTGGGCACTGAGGATACAGCAGTCAGCACCGGCCCTCATTCTGGCAGGAGAGAGTGACAATGAAAACAAATAAGTCACAAATAGCATTTTGCTCTTCAGTTTTGCAACCACGTACTTGCCTGAGTGCTCAGGGTCTTGCATTCTTTGGCTGTTAAGTGGCAGGTGCAGTGATTTCCCGAGAGTGTTGCTGGGAGCATTAACTGTATTCATACATGCCGTGTGTGACCATGTGTGAACATACTCAGAAAAGTGCGGGCTACAGTTGCGTTTAGTGGCTGTTCTTGTTTGTCCCGCGCTTGGAGACCTTCATAGGCACGTGTGACTCTGCCCTGTGACCTCCGTGTCTCTGCTGGGTGGATGGGGAACGTAAGTCTCCCTCTGTAGGTGAGTCTGACAGATCAGATGTCAGCAGACACGCCCCCGCCCCTCCCTGCCCTCGGAGGTGCTGGAATAGGCGTCCTGGAGTCTCATCTCGTCTGGTTCTTGGGGGCAGCCTCCTAGAAGGACTTACACGTCAGATGTGATTTCTTTCATTCCTGATTTATTGCTGTGGTTGTGTTTTCCTCTTTGCCAGTCCTTCCTCTTCAGCTTTGTGACAAATAAATCCTTGATCACACTCAATTCCTCAAAGCGACAACCTTGGAACTGCATTCTTTGAATCCACGTAGATTTGTGTCACCAAATTGAGTGATGAAGTTTGTGGCTTTCCTTTCTGGGACAAGGACGTTTGACCAACTGCTTTTGATACAGAATTTGGGATGGGAGAGTGGCATATGATTCTGTGTTTAAATAGGTATGTCCATGAGAGGGGACACAGCTTGGGCTGCTGAGAGAGTTTTGTCCTGTACACAGGGGACTGGGTGTGTGAGTTGCTACAAGGACACACCTGGGGACCCCTGTGGGAAGGTGTCAGGCAGCCCAGAGGGGACTCAGGGCCTCGTCTCAGACACATGGGGCCTCCAGACCCAGGGTCTGGCTTTTGGCCCAGGCCGTGGATGTGGGGCCCAGGAAGTGTATGAGAAAGGGTTGCTGAGCACCGAGCTCAGGTACGCTCTGGGATACAGAGGAGAGGCATGGCACACGGGGAGATCTGCCCAGGCTTGGGGTGCATCACGCATGGACGGGAGGCACAGAGTGTGACTGGGGGAGGAGTGGGCAGAGAGGGAGCCATCCACACGGGACAGCACCAGAACTTACAGTCCCCGGGCAACCATGGCCTGAGCAGATGCCGACGGCAGCTGGGTGAGGATGTGGCTCCCTCATCAGCCCGTGGACCTCCCAGCTCCTCAAAAACCATGTAGCCCAGCTCCCTGATGCAAAGATCCCCTTACAAATGGCCCCACCGAGAAACCACAGAGCCTATGTCTGCACACTTCCAGGAAAAGCGTAGTTACTACCTTGGATCACAGCCTTTGGTTCATTCCTGATTTCCTTCTATCAGACTTTTTTCCCTCAGGCACAACTCACACACAATAAAATGTGCTAATCTTAAATGCAGAGCTCTGTGAACTTTCATTTTCCAGATCAAGATGGAGAAGATTCTCATCACCCCAGAAAGTCTCTTGCTACCCTTCGGGGGAAACAGCCCCTACCACCCTCTGGCTGTCACCGTCCTGATCGGGCACCAGCTCACATTAGTTTTGTTTATTCTTGAGAGCCTCGTAAATGGATGCACTCAGTGTCACGTGAGCTTTTGTGCCCAGCTGACGCCGCCCATTGTGCGGAGACAGGGCTTCGCATCATTGAGCCTGCTCAGCCGGCGTCTTGTGCTCATCTCAGAGTGTTTCACCGGGAGCTTCCTGCACGGACTCCCTCCCCCTACATCTTCCCACCGTAACCCGCCTAGTCTGGTGACAGAATATGCCAGCTGTCCTGGTGATGTGGCACAGCCCCTTGAAGTGCACTCATTGTCGGGGAAGCTGGTGACAGCAATGACTCTTCTGCCGTGTGTTGCCCCTGCTGTCCTCTGGGGAGATGCTGCGGCTGACCGCCTGTCTCCAGGAAGGGAAGGGGTGGTCGGGAGTTGGGGATAGCACATGGGGGGGCTAACTGGCTGGCAGCTCTGTGACCTTGGGAAAGTCACTCGGCTTTCCTGGACCTCAGCTTCTCCGTCCCCCAGGGAAGGGGTCATTTGGGTTGGAGGATCTTTGAGGCCTCTTTTTGTCCGCAGCCTGGTTCTGAGCCCTCGTGCAGGTTCATCACTACATTGTCTGCAGCTTGTGGGTCCCAAGTGAAAAGCTGCAGTGGCAGATAAATCATTTTTTAAAATTCCGCCTTGAAGGTTAACATTCCTAAAGTCCTAATTTATTTTATACCTTCAGTTTGGGATTAAAAAAAGACATTTAAACAGCAGGAATTGTGGAATGGTGGAGAGCTGACCTCCTTGGATTGATTTTTTCTTCCAACTGACCTTGGGTGCTTGCTCCTACCCACAGGCAGAGGGCTATCTGGTGGTCTCTGTAGATCTCAGACAGGGATGAAAGGATGGTTTTGTTTGGAGGGGATTTTGATGTCTTGGTTCAGTAGTTTCAGAAAATATGAAGACTCAGAGGAATCTATATTTTTGGATCCAGTTCAAAATGGGGCCCTGGGGTCACAAGGCGGGGGAGGCAGGTGGTGTAACGGCCCCAGATGACGATGGCATCCGTTGCAATGGCAGGCCAGGCCCTGGGCCACCACGGGTTGGAGTTTCCCGTCTGTAAAATGGGTGAATAATCCCTGCTTCATCTTGCAGAATTGTCACGAGCAGCAGATGAAACGCATTGTGACAATTCGTCTTGGGCATGGGTTCGCTCAGGGCTTCAGATCGGTTGCGAACTTTTTCTGGTTTCTATTGCCTGGCTTGGCCAGAGCTCAGAACTTTTAAAGGGTTCTTTTAACTCCTCTCCTTAGCGTCTTCCCTCCCTAACCCTCCCCTCTGTCCCCCTTGTGCTATACAGGGGTGCTTTCTGACCCTCCTCTTTCGTGAGAATTTCCCCCGAGAGTCCAGCTTGGGGGCTGGGTCCCCTAAACACCCCCTCTTAGTCCCAGCCTGGGGCTATCCCAGGAGGCCTCATGTGTGCAAGGGCCTGGCAACTCATGTGTCCACAAGAGTTTTTATTAGTAGCAGCCGACGTGAGATATTTAGAACCGCGGTGTGCTGTGGCTAGACACGACTCAGATTTCTTCATTGAGAGATGAACAAGTTGAAGCCAAGAGCCTGAGCCTCCTGCCTCTTCCCCAGACCCCTCGGACACGCTCTGATTTCCCTTAGCTCTGCAGTCACCCATCACTCTGCACTTAGCTTCTCTGGGTTTGCCTCGTCCCAGCCATAAGCCCTTTGAGGGCCTGGCGTAAGCCTATACCTATTTTTGATCAAATTAAACACTTAATACATACTTATTTCTTTATTTGGAAAACAGAAATAAAAGCTACATCACACACGGTGTCATTATGTGTAAGTTACTTGTGACTAGACCCTTTGGCCGCAGAGTGTGGAAACACCCCTCCCACTCTTTCAGCAATGTCTTCCACCCTCAAATGCAACCGGGAAGGTCAAGGTCAAAAGAACAGGAGGCTGAGGGGTTAGTTTTCCCTGTTCTTGCTGTGTTCCTCTAAGCATTCCCCAAACGTTACCTGCCAGCTCCTGGAATTTTAAGTCAAATGTCAGCCCCCTCTTCACGGGACGGACGGTGCAGCCTGACAGTAGGTGATGTCATGTCTTCTCATGACTCTTCCCTGGATGACTCAATCCCTGTGACACCTGACCACAGGCACTCAGGGAATATACGCTTTCGTCTTCCCTTTTCCTGATGTCATTTAGTCCCCAGTTCCTGAACCTCAGAATCAAAACCTAATCAAAACAAAGGGGAAAAATACTATTCTGAGTTCAGTGTGACCTCAGGGTTGTTAGTGATTGGGGAGGACAGGGTGCCCAGGACTCTCACTGGCTGTGGCTGCGTGTCTGAAGCTGCAACCAGATGTGTTTCTGCAGATGGGCCCTGCCTGTGTGTGGATGTCACCTTTTCAGCAAGGCTGAAGGTGAAGGGACCTGCTTCCGGTTCCAGTGTGAGATGGTGTTGGCATTTCTCAGTCGGGTCTGGGGGAGGCGGTCAGCTTGGTTCAACAGCTTTCTGTATTTCTAAGAAGAACTTTCTGTATTTTTGAGAAGACTGGGGCTCCTTGGGTCCCAGGACACTGGGTAACTCTTCATTCAACACCAGCTAACTATGTCTTCCTGGATTTGGATTTAGACGAGGTGCTGTTCATTCGCTTGAAAAAGACATACAAGTTCCAGACCAGGAGGAAACTGTCAAAGTCTATTTCGCAACCACCTTTGAAGGATCTGGAGTCGCCCTTCAAGGGACAGAGAGGTAATTTATAAGTGCTCCCCTTCAACTAGTCTCCAAAAATAGTGGGGCTGTCTCACAGTTAAGATTGCCTCACCACCAGAGTGCACTTGAACTTCAGAACATGGTGCTCGCCCAGCAGAGGCTCAGGGCACCAGGCACCTGGGTAGAGCAGCTCTCATGGCTTTCTGGAGGTCCGCAGGCCGGGGCCAGAGTGGCCTGGTTTCCATGAACACTAATCGCGCAGAACCTTCAGGGAGAGCTGGGGCTTTTGATCCGCTCTGTGTTCCTCCTTGTTAATGGACAGCCGAGAGGTCATGGGCAGGAGAAAGGAGCCCACCCACCCTGAGCTGGGCTGCAGCCCTTAGTTGAGGCTCTCTGTGCCACCCAGCGTCTCCTAGATGGCAGTGAGGGTGCAGGATCCACCTTCCCGCCTACACCCCCGCTTAGCCTGTCCCTTTCAGAGGCCCATGTCCCCCTGGACTGTGGGAGTCCAGACCTCTGAGCAGCACTGTCCCCTCTGTTCTCTCCCCAGAGACTCTGAGTCCAGGTGACCCTGGATGTCTGTTCTGTTTCTCAGTAGGGTGTGGCCTGGGTTCCTTACCTCCTGTTTGGTTTTGACCCCAAAGGTCATCCTTTTGCCATCCCACTGGGCAGATATGCATGTGGGGTCCTTCCCCAAGCCCCTGTTTGCCTCTGGGGTGCTGCTGGTATCTGGAACATGAGAGGGGAGCCCAGGACACCAGCTCAGTCCAGGGGCAGTGAAATGTCGTCCGGGGGGTATTGTCCGGCTCACTTGCCTGTCTTGAGGGCTGGCCCCTCCCTGGGCTTGCCTGTCTGCCCTTGGAGGGCCTACTGGGCAGTGTTCAGTTTGCCTGTCCTTGGGTTGGGGGGCTCAGAAGGCCCCCCATTAGAGGGATGTCTAGCGCACCCGCATGTTCCTTCCGTGTTCAAGGTGCGGCATGACCTTGCTCTGCGCTTGGCTTCTGGGAAACAAGATGAAAGAGATACACGATCCCAGCCCCCAGACATCTCAGTCTTAAACAGGCCATGTCGTACCAAAAGCTGCAGAAGACTCAGCAGCAAAGACAATAAACACTTATTTGTTGTGAATCTGTAGGACAGCGGGGGTGGTTCTGGTTCAGGCTGTGGGTCTGTCATGGTGGGCTGGGCTGATCTGGCTCCACGGTGTTTCATCCTGGGTCCTGGGCTGAGGCCAGCAAGTGCCTGGCAGGAGAGTCTTTTTGCAGAGATACAAAAAGTCAATGAGAGCACGCAAGACTCCGAAGGCCCACACCTGCGGCTAGACCCTGGCCCTTTGTCCACATATCTGCAACCCCTGTGAGCCTCCTGGCCACACCTGGAGTGGAGGGGTAGGGAAGTGTGTTCTACGCTATGGCAGGGCTGCGGGACCCAGAGGGAAGAGCAGAGCTGACGAATCGCCACTCTGCAGAAACTGAGGGTGTGGGTGCCCGCAGGCACCAGGGACAGACTGCAGTGTGGCATGAAGGAGCCTGGGCTGGAGGCTTGGGAGAGTGGGGGCACCAGGACAGGGCAGCAGGGAGCTGGCAGGTCAGCACAGAGGCCAGGCTGTCACGCAGGGCCCTGTCCCTGATAGGCCCTGTCCCTGGCTTTGGGTCCATGTGTGCACACAGCTGGCTGACCATGGATCTCCCTGCTCTAGAGGGGACACGAAGACGAGCCTGACCATAGTCTCCAGGGTCTGGGGTTTCTGGGGCCTCCATTGGAGAGGGGTGGCCAGGGCCTGGCTGGTCCTGCTCGGGCTCGGGCTTCAGCTCGGGCCAGACTGCTGCCTCAGCCTTGGACAGGGCGGCAGGGCTCAGTGGGACACTGTCCAGGTGGCATCTCCCTCGAGTCCTTTTCCAGCCTCTAGTCCCTCTGAGCGCAGCACAGGAGGCTCCCCAGGCTTCCCCTCACGCCGGACATGCAGAGCCAGGTGGAGGAGGGCAGGACACGTTCTCTTTGGGCCCGTGGAGTCATTCGTCTGGCATGTCCCAGAAAATACAGCCAGTCCCTTCATTAAGGCCACCTGCGCCTCTGCCTCCTACGCTCTTTCCTCTCCTACCCTTGCCCTTCTTGCCCAATTGACCATCCTCCAGGGTAATTCAGAGCATGTCATTCACTGGTGAGCTTCCTCCTAGGGCTCCCTGTTACCCTGAGGGAAAAAAATCCCCACTCCTCCTGGTGGCCTCCAAGGCCCTGCGTGTCCCGGCCCTGCTCTCGTTTCCACCGTGGCAGGTGCCACTGCTCCTGTGTGCCATGCCCCCCCACCTGCCCTGTCTTTATTTATTTCATTTTTGAGACAGAGCCTCAAGCTGTCACCCTGGATAGAGTGCTGTGGCATCACAGCTCACAGCAACCCCCAGTTCCTGGGCTCAAGCAAGTCTCTTGCCTCCGCCTCCCAAGTAGCTGGGACCACAGGTGCCCACAACAACGCCCGGCTATTTTTTGATTGCAGCCGTCATGGTTGTTTGGCGGGCCCTGGCTGGATTTGAACCCACCAGCTCAGGTATACATGGCTGGCGCCTTCACCCGTTGAGCCACAGGCGCTGAGCCTCTGTATTTTAGAGTCATTGTTCATAAAAATAGTTTATGTTAGCAGGTAGTGAGTTTATTGCTGTATTTTAAATTTTTCGGTTTAGTTGCAATGACAGTAGACATTGATAGACATAACCCACATAAACAAATGCTCTTTGAAGATCTCAGCAATTTTTAAGACTAAAAGGTTCCCGAGAACAAAAATTTGATAAGCATTGGTATATAGTTTTTCTTAAACTTATTTGATCAGGAATCTGCCTCCACACCCCTTTAGGTCAGACAGCTTCTTTGGAAGTAGTGGTCCGTTTGGGAAGTGTTAGAATAGGTGATCTTGGGTGAAGTCCTTAACCCCAAGTTGAAATCACGGCTTCATCAGTTAGTGCCGGTGTGACCCTGGGCACGTCACTTTCCTCCGTGAGCCAGTTTCCTCATCTGTATGATAATAATGACAGTACTTTGACCTACACTCCAGGTTTGTTGAGAATGTCTACGTGGTAATGTCTGCAAGGCCCTTGATAACAAGTATGTTGTTATTCATAATAATGTTATGATAGTTGTATAGTTGTATCTTAATCAAAAACAACAACAAATAATAAAAGCCTGTGAAGAATGGAGGCAGAATTCACTCACGAGGAAGACCGTGGTAATTAGAAGAGAAGGCCTCTCTGGGGTCTGGCCTTGAACCCCCAGGCAGAAAGGCTGGAGGTGGGTTTTCCACAGCTAAGCCAGCAAATGGCAAGGAGGGGGCTCAGGTTGATCAGTCTGTGGCTCAGGCAGGAGGTAAAATGAGAGTAGTTTTGGAACCTTGCCGGGCTGGCTCCCAGGCCTGGTGGGCATGAAGAGTCTTCAGGGACCCAGGAGTGTGGACGGACCTCTCTGGATAACACTCCAGCAACTGTATCGAAAGTCAAGAAAGAAAATCAAATGCCACCTTTGCCCCAGCCCGAGCGTATCCATGGCCTCTCCCTTTGCTGGCGGCTTCTGGGTAACCACTTCTTTGGCCAACAGAGTGAAACCAAGACATAGGAGGGTATCCCGATTTAAAACCAGAGCAGAGAAACCAAATAAGTTCCCCTGGGGGGACAGTGGAGTTTGTGTTGAGTGTGGGAGTGAGTGTGAACAGTTTGATCAGAGCCTTGACTATCTCTGGAAGGAAGCCTGATTCACTAGGTCAATGACAGACCAGAATTCTTTTCCTCCTTTGAACTCAGTTTCCTCATCTGTGAAATGTGCTCTTGCCCCCGACCCCCAAGGTGCATAGTCACGGAAGTGGCATTCATATAATAAACCTTTATAAAGATGAATTTGTTCCCTCTCCAGTCTAATAAGAAAAAACCCACAGAATTGCTGGCTGAAGAGAGGCGAAAATGTCAAAACGTCAGCAGTTCAACTACCCGTGGCCCCCTTACCCTTCTTTCCACTTTCTCTTGCCGTGGAGTGATCAGGGCACTGCGGCCGAGAACAATAAGCCCGGCACGAGAAACCTCAGTCTGTTTGGCACGCTGTCCTTGGCTCCCACCTGCCCCTCCTCTGATGGCGGTGGCTCCGTGGCCTTGGGGCCATCATCAAGGGCAGCTCTGGGTGAGGGGGACGGCAGCACTTCCTTGTGCCCTTGGCAGACAGAAAACCTGAGGATAAAGAACCGGACAAAAGGAGGATGAAAGACATGGCATCCCCCGGGGAGGAAGGCTGGTGCCCTCTCTCTTCCTTCTGTTACCTTGAAAGTCACGTCCTGCTCTTACAGGAGCGAAATGGAGAATAATGCCTACGTTAGAGGATGTCTGAAGGGCTGACGTCTCCCTCCCAACCAACCTCAGTGCAGAGGTGACCCAGAGTGGCTACAGGGTGGATCTGTAGAGGGACAGTGACAACATACGTTGTTGGGCAAGTTGAGTGAGACGTGTTTTTGAGAATAAGGAGGTGCTGTTAATAATCACTCTGGCTACCAGGAACAGACTGGGCAAATGAAAGGGACATATGGCCACCCGCCTCAAGGTCATGAGAAGGGGATAGAGGGCTTACCACTTGATGGTTTCCCAGGGGAAGGTGGCCGGGCCACTTCACAAGGGTTAGCCTCAGAATTTCTGATGGTGGAGGGGATCGGACGGGGGGACATCTTGGGAAAGGGGTGAAGGGCGCTTATTCCGTTGAAGGGGACCCTTCCTGGAGGTGTGGTTTGGAGTCAGGCCGTGACATCTCCCCTCTTTCCACGGTTTCATGCTTTTAAAAACACTTTTTACAAGATCCACAATTCCATCAGAACCCCCTGCCCCCCATTATCTGAGTGTGGATGGGGCTAGTTCCCGTCTGAGAGGCAGGAGATCGAGGAGCAGTGTGCCAAGGCCACCAGCTTCCCGGGAGTGAGTCTATTCCCTCTGGATGAGGGAAGACTTTACCCACGACACCAGCCCCACATGGTTGGGGAACCTGTCACCTCAAGGTCACCTCAAGGCCGCACATGCCCTCCATACCCAAGTACAGCCCCTCCACTGAATCCAAACTTCACAGAATAAATCTCTTTATTGAAAGGATTTGTTCTGTAAACTTTGGATTCAGTCAAAAGGCTGCACTCAGGGATGCCGATGGCCACGTGGCCCCTCCGCAGGTTCCCCACCCCTTCGAGTGGAAACAATTAGGCAGGAGAAGCCCACACTGGATGGGACAGCGGAGCTGGGGGGGCTCAGACTCCACCCAGCGGCCTGTGCCCTCATGGTTTTATAATATGGCCGAGCCAGGACGGGGGTGTTAGTACGGGGCTGGCTGGCTAAAGAATGACTTACTGTCCTTGTGACTTCATGGGAAGGCGTAAGAGCTGAGCTGAAAGTGTTCTTGCTGGTCACCACCTCCAGCTCCTTTATGGAGAAGATGGAAAACCCCAGACTGGCCTGAGCGTGGAGGGCAGAGTGGGCCACTCCCAGCCAATCTTCTCCCCTGTGTGAGTCTTAGGTAACCTGCAAACTGCCCCGATACAGGAAATACACCCTGAGATGGACGCTGTTGCCCAAACTCCCAGGCCATCACTAGGCGGGGAGGATTCGAATTCAGTTCTCGGTCTGATCCAAAGCTCCTGCTCTTCGTCCCCGTACAGCCCTGCCTCTTCCGAAGGTGTAAGGAGATGATATCCCTTGTCCAAAGTCGCTTCATCTGGAAGAGGTCAGGCACCGAAGGTGCACTGCTCCTATCTAAGTCTTTCTGGGTCAATTTTCATTGTAAATATTTTCTCTCTGATCTTGCAGCTCTTGGCAGTTAGTTACCAGGGCTGCGAAGTGAAGATAAGCTTGAGAGAGAGGAACCACCCACCTCACCCAAGTGAGCCGTGGGCAATTCTGCATAATTCTCAGGCTGTCAAAGGCAATCCCCCCAAGAGGTCAACGCCAAGACTGTTCTGTAGATAGGACTGGGCTCCATTTTCCCATGATCTCAGAAAAAACAGATAAGCCCGAGCAAGGGGTAGGATGTCGTGGCAGGTCCTGAAACCCCGCCCAGCAGAGGCCCAGGGTGGCCTTTGAGGAGGTGGATGGTGGCAGAGGTATGTGGGAGGGGGCAGCTGCAGTAGATTTAGTCCCTGGGAAAGCCACTTCCTTGCAGAGATAGTGCCAGGCCAGGAGAGGTGCAGGTGGGGGCAGGAAGAGCCGGGGGGAGAGGTGGGTGGACCAGCACTGGGCAGGGGACTCACAGCCCACTCTGTGTGGCTTCTTCTGACTCATTCCCCCTGGAGATACTGGAGAATCCGGCAGAGGGGCTATGGGGACCACACTGCTAAGAGGCCACATGCCCCCGCAGAGGGGAGCCACCGAAGCCACGCACTGCTGGGATACCTCTGGGAGAACCCTGGATCCACCAGGCAGGGCAATTATGGGAGTGATGAAGGAAGCAGGGGATTGTCCTTGAGGCCAGGGCCAGCAGGGCAAGAGCAAACAGGCTGTTTTGGAGACTTGTCTCGCAGCCTCCCCCCTGGCCTGCCTGGAGGGCGCACCGTTTGTGGAGTCCTTTGCCTTATTTGTCTACCAGCACAAATTTGGTGGATCACCACATCCTTGGGAAACAGGTCAACACAGGTGGCCCACTTTACCTAGGGGACCCATGTTCAGAACTGTGACCTGCACAGAAGCAACGTGAACTCTGGGCCAACCCTTCTCACCTCTGGACCTCCGATGGGCTGAGCCTCCTGGAAAGAATGTTCCTGTGCTTTTCCGTCTGACGCCGTGCTTGCCTTCCAAGGCCCAATTGAAAGTGCATCTTCCCCCACGGGCCACCTTCCTTTTATTTCTAACTTTTCTTTTTCTTTTTCTTTTTTTTTTGAGACAGAGTCTCACTTTGTCACGCTGGATAGAGTGCCGGGGTGTTGTAGCGCACAGCAACCTCAAACTCTTGGGCTCAAGCGATTCTCTTGCCTCAGCCTGTCAAATAGCTGGGACTACAGGCGCCCGCCACCACACCTGGGTATTTTTTTTTGAGACATGGTCCCACTCTAGCTCAGGCTGGTCTCGAATCTGTGAGCTCATGGCAGTCCACCCTCCTCGGCTTCTAGGATTATAGGCATACGCAGCCTCTAACTTTTCTAAATCAGGAACTTTTCAAACATTCCCTAAAGTACAGAGCCCAACAAGGCTCCCCACTTGTGTTCCCCAGAATCCACAGCTATCCAGATTCCGCCACATCTGCTTTGTCAATGTCTGTCTCTGTTTATTATTTCCTGGGTTGTTTCAAAGCATCACATCATTTTATTTCCACACACTACATTTTTACATCTCTTAAAAATATGAGCCTTTTCAGGTGTAATGCTTTTGTGGTTATTAAGCCTAAAAATTACCAAGGCTTCTTTGATATCATCCAATACCCCCAATACATCGTCTGTGCTGAAGTTTCCCTAATTGTACTCAATTCTTTTTTTGACAGTTGATTTTTTCAGAATCAAGTCTACCATTAGATTTTGTCAAGTTTTTAAAGACATGGGGTTTGTTGTTCTGCACAATGTCCCCCATGTTGGCCTCCCCCCGCCCCCCTTTCTGCCCACTAGGCAGCTGACTCCAGAGCACGAGCCTTTTGAGGCAGGCATAACATCTCGTTTCTGCGTTTCCTGTGATTTCCAAGTTGTGCATTATGCATCACAACATTCCACTGATTCTGGAAAACATCGCTGTATTGGAAGGATCTTTGCCACTTAAAACTTCAGAGTCTGGAGATTTTGAAGCTGCCTCCCTCCACCCCAGGCCTCCCCTGCCAGGGCCGGGGAGGAACTGTCAGATCAGAGGGGTTTGTACACAGAGCAAAGGGCAGATCAGATGACCTTTAGGACTCACCATGACTCTGCAACTCTGGCATGTGCAACCCGCCTGACAGACGTCGACTTTGTCCTCCAGTTTTGTTCTGGGACTTATCAATATACTCGCGGTTAAATTCCACAAGCTGGCATGATCTGAGGAGCGAAATTAGGGCATGGTTTCTTGCCATTACTTTTTACAGCCTGGCAAGGGCAGGCAGCTGCCCTCCCTTTCTCTGGTTGTCATTCTGTGAGGTGACTGGAGTCAGGGGCATCAGCGTGGTGGCAGCTCCTGCCCCTGCCCTGCCTTCTGATCCAACTCTCTGATCTCAAAACCTCTGAGCTTATTTATTTCTAGAGGCATTGTCTGAATGCCATATCGTGAGCAAATGGAAAATATGGCTTGGATTATGGAATTCAGCTTTATGATTCATTCGTTCAACAAACTCCTTTGGAGAATCTACTGTGGGCTAGACTCTGCCTAGTTCTGGGGTCCTGGGGCAGGAGCGTCCAAAGATGGCCAACACCCACTCACTGGCAAGGGGTTCACTGTTTAATGAAAGAGGCAGGTCAACGGTGCCATGGTGGAAGCCCGGGTGCAATGGGGGACAGAGAAGGTACCCATCTCAGACTGCAACGGTCCAGGAGGGCTTCCCGGAGGAGGCGGCTTCTAAGCTGCACGTGAGTTTTCTAGAGGGAGGCGACAGGAAAGAGAGAAGAACCATGCAGATTTATTCCGAGGAGAGGGAATAGTACAAGAGAAGGGAAATTGCATTTACCCTGTGTTTTCAGAGGTAGGTATAATGTGATTCACACCTCATAATGATTTTTATAAAACATAGCCCTCAGGGAGGTGAAAAGATTTGTCCAAGGGGAGGAAGAGTAATTACAATGATGGTCACGGACTCTCTGGGAAGTGGTCCAGTGTCCTGACCTTATCCATGCGTGTGTAACCCACCCTCCATTAAGTAACTAAAACCCCCTCATTTGTATCAGTCACAGAGGCTGGAGCTGGAGGGCTCAGGGTGGCCAAGGTTGCAGCTTTCAGAGAGCAGAACCTCCTGGGGCCCCTTTAAGGCATGAAACCCTCTTGGGATCTAGAAGCCGTATCTGAAAGAACGGGAAAGTTTTTTTTCCTAAAACAAATAGAGACTGATGTGGGCTTATTGACAAGGTCAAACTACTAGGCTGTTGACAAAACAGGGTTATTTGATGGTTTATGTATTATATGAAAACCATTATGGCTTGTGATACAGACATAGTTATTATTAAATACGGTGAATCCAACCGCAGTCTTGAGGAAAGCTAGGATTTTTCTTTTCTTTTGCGTGTTAGTTACTTAAAAAGAACTCTAAAAAGATTAGAAATGTTCCTTCTAGATAGTTCCATGGGTGCTGGTAAAACCCCGGAACCTGAAATATTTGGCACTAAAGTGACCGTCTAAGAAGCAGGTGCTTCACTTGGGAATCTTCCTTAGAATAAATAAGGCATCAGCGGTGGCCAGAATCTAGCGAGTGCCGGACAGACACTGCTTTAGACTCTTCTTGGACACTATTCTGTTTAATTCACCTGGACTCAACCAGATACATTTATTATTATCCCAGATTTCCCATGTGCGAGAGCCAGTCTTCTGAGAGGTTAAATCTTACTGGTGTCATGGAATAAAGAGCGAACCTGGAATTCTGATCCCAACCGCCGTTTTCCCTCTGAGCCACGATTCTATTTTTTACGCGATAGTTGGTATCAAAGATCCAGCTCTGGAGTCAGACTGTCTGGGTTTGAATCCAAGCTCCAGTCATGACTTACTCTGGGCAAATTACTCAGCCTTTAAAAACAATTTTATTTTTTGACTTGACACGTAATTGTTGTGCATATTCATGGAGCTTATAGTGATATTTTGCTACATATGGTGTTTAGCGCTCAGATCAGGGTAATTAGCATGTCCAGCCTCTCCAACATGTATCATTTCTTTCTGTTGGGAACATTCAATATCCTCTTTCCAGCTATTTGAAACCATATTTTACTGTTCGCTGTGCTCCCCCGGCAGTGGTAGTCGTCTAGTCTAGCTGTAATTTTGTAATCTTTAACAACCTCTCCCCTCCGCCTACCCTTCCCAGCCTCTATAGCTTTTAGCCCCAACTTTCCTACTTTTTAATGGAGTAACAATGGCACCTTCCTCATGGGATTGTTGTGAGATTCAAGGACTCAATCCAGATAAAATGCTCAAAGCAGTGCTTGGCACCCCGTGATTGTTAACGGTTATTATAGGGACTTCTGCTATGAATCAGGGGTGTCTTTCATCCTGGCTTGTCAGTTGCAGGAAGAGGACGGCAGGTTGGTGCTGGCAGGGAAGGGTACAGTGCTGAAAAGGTGCAGGGCAGGAACAGGCCCCTGGGTGCAGGGAGAAGTGGAGTCCACAGCTTGGGCAGCAGCATGCAGAAGGCACCGTGCTCAGGGGCAAGGCCAGAGCCACGTCCAGCTCTGCCACTTGCTAGATGTGCTAGAGGGCAATTTCCCTCAGCCCAGGAGAGTCTCAGTTTTCCCATCTGTTAACTGGGAATACTACTTCCTGCTTTTCAGGGTGAAGTATAGGCATTAAAGAGACAGTGCCCGTGGAAGTGCTCAAGCTACAGCACGTCCCGGCAGTGAGGGGCCCACCCACTCTGTCCTCCTAAGTATTTCTACCCAGTCCCTTGACCTCCCTAAACCTTGTTTGTCTCACGTGTAAAACGGAGATAGGATAATGACCTTATTTCATCCATAGTGCGTGTGAAGCTCCTCGTGCCAGAAACGCTGAGGAATTGAATCTGCATTGAACAGGATGAGAGCTGACCGAGGCCAGGCCAGACCACCCTGGCCCCGGTCAGCTCTATATGACCATGCTCTCCAGGCTGGCCCCGGTGAGCTCTATACGACCATGGGCTGCAGGAGCTGCTGCCCTTGGAGAATGGAAAGACGGGCTCCGGGAGCCTGCTTGGCCACCTGCAAGTCCCCTCCGTAGTAGAACCTGATTGCAATCTCACCTCGAGGGCAGTAAGAACTCAGCCCTGGTCACGTGGAGGTGGAGGTTGTGTTTCTTGTGCACATGGGCTTCCCCTTCTACACAAGTCTCCAGACCACACTGCAATACACATGTCACCACCCGGGATGAAGCTGCTGGCTTTTCTCCTCCAGGTGACATCGATGGGGTGGGTCTGTGCAACATTTAGGTCTGCTGGGGCCTTCCTAGCCGCAGACCAAGTGGCTGTTAGAAGGACAAGGTGATATACGTGAGACCTGCCAGTCGGTTAGGCTGTGGCTCTAATGGCTATCTTGGAGGTGACATTCCATTAGGGGTGATTGAACTTAATTTTATGGCAGGATGACTTAATATGTCATCATCCTCTGCCAGGCCTGAAGGTCGACGGGAAAACTTTCTTTCCTCTAGGAATTACAGTACAGAATCCCTGTAACACCATGCCAGTTTTTGTTCATGCTAAAAGGCTGAGCCGGAAGGGGTGCCATGGAACACAGACGGGCTTCCTGTCAACATGGGCCTCTGGGCCCAGTCAGTCGCCCCGGAACCCGGTGGCCTAGGTTGGACCTGTCAACATGGGCCCCTGGGCTCAGTCATTCACCTCGGAACCTGGTGGCCTAGGGTGGACCTGTCAACATGGGCCTCTGGGCTCAGTCATTCACCTCGGAGCCCGGTGGCCTAGGGTGCAATGTTGACTGCACCATTTCTTGGCTGTGTGGCCTTGGGCAACTTACTTAACCTCTCTGTGCCTCAGTTTCCTCATCTGCAAAGTTGTAGAATGGGCTTCCTAGGGTTGTCATGGCGATGACATGATTTTGGGCGTGTCAAAGCCTTAGAATAGTGGCTGAGACCTGGGAGGGGTGGCTGCCGGCGTGAGCAGCCACTGGCCCCTTCCTGGCGCACCTGCAGAGGCACCTGAGTGGATAGTGCTAGGCCAGGGGTCCTGGGGAGCCGTGGGGGTCCGTGTGGAAGGACAGTGGGGGATGGCAGAGGCGTGGAATGACATCCCACCGCACGGAGCGTTTCTGAGAGGAGAGACAAGTGCAAAGCTGTATTTTTGGAGGATCTTCGCTGACAGCAGGAATGAGAAGAAATAAATATATATGAGAGCCATTAGGAAGGAGGCCCTGCCGGGCCCGCAGCTAATTGGATGTGGGGCTGAGGGAGCAGAGGAGGCCAGGGTGACTTTGAGGTGCTGGCAAGGTGGCGAGCGGAGGGTGGCGTTGTCACCTGCCCTGCAAGGCGGAAGAGGCGGGAGGGTGCAGGGCGGAGATGCCGGGCTGCAGCTCGCTGCCGGCAGGGGGGAGTCGGTCGTCTGCAGAGATCAACTCCTTTCTCAGTTGTCCAGAGAGAAGCCTGGACGGAGAGGAAAGCAGAGAGGACTGACAACAGGCGCAGGGACACACGGGCAGCCCGAGGCTGACACAAGGAGAGGCCATCTGAAGGCAGAGAGGCGTGGGAAGCAGCGCGCAGTGGGCTGCACTGTGGGTGCAGCCGGGGCAGCGTGTCGCAGATGCTGCAGCCGCCACCAGGGAGGACGGAGGCAGAGCTGCTGGGATCCCCCCCACCCCGGGCAGCCTGTGGGGGGGCAGCCTCGATGGGTTGCGGGGAGAGGTGGGTGCCCGAGGGAGATCTAGGATGCTGGTGAGGCAGTGGTAGGACTTAGTTTGTTTTTTGCAGATTTTGGCTGGGGCTGGGTTTGAACCCACCACCTCCGGTACATGAGGCCGGCACCCCACTCACTTGAGTCACAGGCGCTGCCCTTAATTTTAAGAATTTCTACAAAGAGCCGGACGGGAGAAGACAGTGTCTCCTGAATGGGGAAAACAGAGGCACAGCCAGCAGTCGGGAAGCCTGGTTCTCTGACTCGCGCAGCCCAGAAGTGGAGCGAGGCCCCAGACTCCCCACATGGAAGGCATCGTTGGGCTGAGTGGTGCCTAGGCCATTGTTGTTCTGCCTTTCAGTAAACTTAGGGGACCTCCGGGTCCCTTCATACCCCACCAGACATCCCCGCCATCTGGCATTGCCACCTTCGTTGTGTGTGGATTGTGAAATTCCCAAGGGTAGGAGCAAAACGAACAGTTACATACAACTCCTGGGGTGCTGCCTGCTCCCAGGAGTACCACCCAGGAGCTGGTCATTATCACCTTTTTACACAGTCAAGACATGCAGGGGCAGAGAGGAGACAGATTCACATAGCTGGAATGCGAACCTAGACCCTCACTACCCAAGTTCAATGCTCTTTTCCATCATGACACACTATTTTTTTTTTGTGGAGACAGAGTCTCACTCTATCGCACTCAGTGGAGCGCTGTGGAGTCACAGCTCACAGCAACCTCCAGCTCTTGGGCTCAAGGGATTCTCTTGCCTCAGCCTCCCAAGTAGCTGGGACTACAGGCGCCCGCCACAGTGCCCAGCTAATTTTTGATGCAGTTCGGCCGGGGCCGGGTT
>CAUYON010169281.1:0-10093 GCA_963573935.1 Arctocebus calabarensis
AAGGAAGGGAGGGAGGGAGGGAGGGAGGGAGGGAGGGAGGGAAAGAAGGAAGGGAAAGGAAGGAAGGAAGGAAGGTAAGGGACGGGAAGGGACAGGAAAGGAAAGGAGGAAAGAAGGAAGGAAGGAAGGAAGAGAGAGAGAGAGAAAGAAAGAGAGAGAGAGAGAGAGAGAGAGAAAGAAAGAAAGAAAGAAAGAAAGAAAGAAAGAAAGAAAGAAAGAAAGAAAGAAAGAAAGAAAGAAGGAAAGAAAGAAAGAAAGAAAGATTGTAACAAAAGGGTGAAGGGCTGGTCTGCGGCATGAACCCCCAGGAGGGATTTTTTTCCCCTATCTCTCTGCAAGGGACATACATCAGTGGTAGCAGGGACAAGGACCAGGGTGGGACAGGTGTAGCAGCTGGTCAGAGGCGGGCTGAGGAAGCAGCCCCGGGAGCTGTGAGCGGTCAGCAGTCCTCCCCCAATCAGGAGCAGCATCTGTGAAGTTGAGCTGGGGCTAGTTAAGTTTCTGTCTCACTGTCCCACGTGAAAGTAAGCCCTTGGGCAGGTTTCCTTTTTTTAATTGTTAGGATAATGCTTACCACTACAGAACTCAGGCAAGCAGTATCCCAATCTTTTTTTTATAGAAGGAGAGTAAAAAAAAAACAGTGCTGAAGGAACAAGAGGCCAGTGTTCTAGATCTATCTCTGCCACGAGTTTCCCACATCATCTACAGGAACAGCGTCCCTTCTTGCATCTTAACCTAGAGGAAAATATTACCTCCATCTGTACCTTCTCCTATTTCTTGCTGGCAGAACTCGAATTTTGTTTGGCTACCCAGCCTCTGCTGAGGTCAAGGAAGATGACTTACTTCCCAATAAGGGACAAAGGTGGATTCTCTCGTTCCCCTTTTTGTCATTAGCGAAGCATGATATGTTCAGCAATCTGGAAAATGTCTAAAAGATCTTGGCAGATCCAATCTTGACCGACGCGAGTTCTTGGAGAGCAAGGAGGACCATGCGGCTAGGTGTCAAGAGTGGGTGTTGGTCTTTCTACCACCATGCCAGCTGTTGTGGGGGGGCAGGCTGGGAAAACATGCTCACGAAAGCTCTGCCACGCTAGATGGCAGGAGAGGAAAGAGAGCAGGGTCCAAAGTGGAGCAAATGCAACGGAAAATCAACAGTTAGAGAAACAAGGCAAATGGCTAGTGCTTCCTGGCACCCCCTTCCCCTTACTGGAGTGCCCCTTTACATGAGGGAAATGGGGAACCCCACATCCCCACTTGAGCCCACCACTGTCCCGTAGGAGGAATTAAACACCACACTTACCTTTCCCTAGAACACCGAGGAGAGACAGATGCAAAGATCTTTTCCTGCAGGCCGTACGTGGACATTTTCAGAGTTTAAAATCATGATCTGTGCAATGATTGCTTGGGGTTCTTAACTCTGGAGGGGCTGTTTCTCAGGGTACCTGTCTAGAGGGAATGTTCAGGTAAACCCAAGGCGGCCCTGCCTGGTTGGGGTTTCCATTTATGGCAGGGGGTCTCTGAAGCCTCTAGCTTAGGCTGTATGAAGACAAGGTTCTTTGGTGTCATTTTACTTGGGCCTGGATTTTTTTCTGTCGTCCCCACAATGTGAGACAAACAGGCTGTGTATCCAGGGTGCGTGGACACAGAATCTCCTCAGCCTCTCTCTGGTAAGGCTCTTACTCCAGATGCCCAAATGAGGTTTTATAGTTCATGAGTGATTTAATCCAACTGGTCAGCCTTAGGGGAACTGGATACAAAATTTAGCAGTGCCCCTTTTTTCTTCTTTTTTTTTTTATCACCTTGGGTAGAACGCCATGGCATCACAGCTCAGCTCACAGAAACCTCAACTCTTGGGCTTAAGCGATTCTCTTGCCTCCGCCTCCCAAGTAGCTGAGACGACAGATGCCTGCCACAATGACTATTTTTAGAGACGGGGTCTCACTCGGGCTCAGGCTGGTCTTGAACTCGCGAGCTCAGGCAGTCTACCTGCTTCAGCCACCCAGAGTGCTGGGATTACGCGCCTGAGCCACCAGGCGTGGCCTTCTCTGTCTATCCTTCTTGTGAAACAGAAACAGTAGCAGAAGCTGAACCTATAATATAGGGATCAAAGATACATCCTATCATGGGTATAGCCACACTGTGATCCAAGCATCCCTAGTTCTTCCCGGACCCCATGCATACAGCCCAATAACATTCCCTCACATAAGTTTGAAACATGGGGGTCAGTTCCAGTAGAAGCTTTAGGAGCCTGTGCATGAGAACCATGCTCCTTTCTCCTGGTCACATGTAGCATTATCCAAGAAGGCAGCTCTTCTGTCAGCCTGGACCCCTGAGAGGTTGCAGTGAACAGAGCCCAGCTGACCCTACAGTGGGCATGTAACAATAATGAGAAATACGTCTTTGTCATTTTATGGCATTGAACTTACTGTGTGCATGTTTGCCTTTGATTTTCACAGCATAACCTAGTTTATCCTGATAGGTGCAACCCCACTACCTATGGCCTCTATGACTACACAAACAGCAGCAAAGTCTTCATAAGGGCTGTGATCCCTGGCTTCATTGCTCTGTCTGAAATTGGAACATCCCCTAAGCGTTTGCCCTCTAAAAAACAAGCTGGGCAGGTTGTTGAGCACCACAGGCTTAGAGGAGCAACAGCCACACTGACAAGGCTGAAAAATTTACCCCTACTTATAGATTGCTTACAGGAAAATTCCTCCAAGTTTTCATTTTTAAGCCAATATGTGGAAAAGACTATTTATTGGGGAGGGAGGAAGGAGCATAAAGAGGGGAAGAAAAAGAGAGGAAGCTTTGGCAGAGGTAATTTCTCAGAGGTTATATATTATGCCCTGGGGATGAGACAAAGCTTTGCTGATGTCATGGAAAGTGAATCACAAGACCTGTTATGAAATTTACATTAGAAGGCTAATCGTGTCATACTGACTTCTCTGAGGCACTAAAATACAAGCATTTTTGGAAGATGTAATGAAAGAACACAACAAAATAATACAAAATATCAAAGGGAGATGTCCTCTATGCTACCATTAAATTCAGTGACAGATGAGACCAACCTACAAGAAAAAAAGAGCACTCATTTTAAAAAAAGAGTCACAAGCACTATTGAGATGATAACACGTAAGTGGGACTATTATCTAAAAGAGACTTTTACATTGAAAGTAAGTAATGACAAGATAAAATTTTGTTGTTCTCATTGGGAACGGGAGGCCATAAGAGAAAATGAAAATAAAGGAACAGAGAGTTTCTATTTTGTTTGAGTCTGATTTGTGACAGTCCAATTTATATCTGATGCAGGAAAAATAAAATGAATTAGTATAAGAAATAAAAAATAAATTACTATAAGAAATAAAATAAATATGCCAAGTAAATCACGTATCATCCAGGTGTACAAATGAAAACAAATTCTGGAACCCTACTGCTATAAGAAAGTAGAAAAGGGGCTCAGTGCCTGTGGCTCCAGCAGCTAAGGCGCCAGCCACATACACCTGAGTTGACAGGTTCAAATCCAGCCTGGGCCTCCAAACAATAATGACAGCTGCAACCAAAAAATAGCTGGGTATTGTGGTGGGCCCCTGTAGTTCCAGCTACTTGGGAGGCTGAGGCAGGAGAATCACTTGAGCCTAGGAGTTTGAGGTTGCTGTGAGCTGTGATGCCATAGCACTCTACCCAGGGTGACAGCTTGAGGCTCTGACTCAAAAAAAAAAAAAGAAAAGAAAGTAGAAAAACTTTGCTCACTAATTGAGAGCCCTGAGACATGAAAGTCAAAATAGGAAGTAGAGATTCTGACTCCATGTGAAATAGACCTTTTGCCTTGTCTCATTGCCACAGTCACAGAAATTCCAGGTTGATTAAGCTAAACTTCTTTCAGTGTTTATAAGATGCATTTTCTTGGGAATCAAAATAAAATAAAAGAATCAACTAAAAAGTTGATAGAAAGAAACCCCTCCCAATGCAGACCCCTTCCCTTCATTCTACAGTAGATGGTAGAATTGTGTTGAAAATAGTTGAGCAAGTTGAGGAAGCTTGAATCTCCCAAGAGCATTGATTCAAAGCCAGATGGCTCTATGGAGACCCCAGAGAGCGAAATATCTTCCCTTAGCCAGATGCTTATTTAACATCCCTAACAGTGTGATTAAATTCTACAAGAATTATTCTACACTCAAATCTGTTAGAAGTGCTGATAGATAAAAAAGAAAGAAAAAATGGCCTCAGGAAAGAGGCAAGCCAGAGACAGCTTTATCAGCATTCGACCAGCAAATATTGCACAGTGGGTAACAGCAAAATCGTCAGCATTGGACAGGCCTAAACCCACTCCTGGTTCCAACATCTATTCACCGTGTGACCTTGTGCAATAGTGTGTCTTAATCTTGGCTTTCCCATCTATAAAATGGAAAGAAGGATAAAATCTACCTCATAAGTATGATCCTGATGACTAATCAATAGAAAGCATGTAAAACGTTTAGCTCCTGGCATTCAGAACAAAATCAATACATACCTGCTATTGTTAGAGTTTAGTTTTCCCTCTGGGCCTGAGGGATGCCCCAATATCTCTCCAATAATAGCTCAACAACCCAGTACATTTGAAGCACATAGCCAGCATACCTTGTTGACATTCAGCCCCAAATTCCAAGTCCTCAGGCCTCTTAGAATCTCCATCAGCAGTCAGGGCTCAGTCAAACGATCAGGGAGAATTAGGAATCCTAACAGGTGATATCACTGGGACTCAGAGAATGAAACAGCTCCCTTTGCACAAAGTGGAAGGTGCAAAAACCTGAGTTCTCCAAACCTAGAGTATAGTGAAAGGTCTCTGGAAACTGGTCTAATACTAATAAACATTTATTCTTTGATTGGGACCATACCTTGTCTTTGGCTTTGCGTCCTAAAAGAGAAGAAATCAAATAAATACATTGTACTTTTTGATTGTTCCAGATTATGGACAAAGGGGCTATGTGGCCACAGATGTCTGAGATACAACAAAGAGCCACTCAGAGGTACAGCAAGAAAACTGAAACTGCTCTGCTACTTCCTTGGAAATGAACGTCATTTTATGAGCCCACATCTGGTAACAGTAAAGGCGTGTTTGGCATCACTTACGCTTTGGCAAAGACAAAGTCTTTGTTCAAAGGATAGTAGGTCTTTGAGGTAGCCCAAACCCATGAGGAATTTTAATCCCAAATTTTAGTACTCGGCACTGAATCCACAATAGTTTGATTTCTTGATGAAAAATGTCTCATCATATTTATGACTGTGATAAGCAATGATACTGAGGTAAGATCTGGAGAGGAAAATGATGAGTTTGGTTTAAATGCATTGAAGTTAACGAAGCTTTGTTCCTTTGCGAAATAGATGGAAATTTATTTGTACATTTTGAAACAATTGTATTTATATAATGAATGTGTTTAATTCTGTGCTAAACATAGCATAAAAGAAATTAAACACAGTTGGAGACTCATTTGGAATGTACTTAATGCCATCTTCTCTAAAAATTCAATTACTCAGTACTTAATAACCTTTAATATCACAGACTCTTTTTTCCTTCTTCTTTCTTCTAAGACTATTTTTGAACACCTACTATGAGCCTGGAATTGTTCTTGGTGGTATAGATATAGTGACAATATCATCTATCATCAATGAATACATAGACTTGGAAAACTTTAAACAATTATAGTACATTCTTAAAAGTGCTTCATCAGGAGAGGTAGGGAGTTCTATGGTAATGACCCAGAAACCAGCCTTGGAGAACAGGATCAGGAATAACTTAGTTAAAATCAGCAGGATAAAGAAAATTTAGTCCCTCAAATGCGAGGCATGGAAAGAAAGAGCAAACAATTTAGAAAGTGTAAAAGATCATGAATTATAGAGAATAGTTCAATAAACATGAGTATACGTGAGTAAGAAATAATACCAAGAGTTATATGTATGTATGTATATATACCATCATACGTATACCACAGTAAGGAGTCTGGACTTTTTCTTGAGAGTACTCAGAAACAATGAAAGGTTTGAAAGTAGTGGTTGGTGATAATATGATATTTATTTGCATTTTAGAAAAAATCACTGAGATATCTGTTCTAAAAGAAAGCAAATTGGAAGCAGAGGAAAAATGAAGTGCTGTTGAAATTATCCTGGTGAGAGATAAAATTGCTGAGTGGAAATAGAAAGAAACAGATGGTTTAACAAGTTAGAAGATAGAATCAACTAGATTTGTTAATTCATAACATTGATGGAGAGACAAGAGTTAAAAGGTTTATAAGATAATAACAAAGGCTATGTCTTGGGGGTGAATGAATAATAGGATTAGTTTCTTGGGAAAAGTTTATGATTTTGGACATGTTGAGTTTGGGATGTCAGAGGAACGTCTAGGCAGAAATGTCTGGCATATATATGAGTTGAGAGCTCAAAAGGGGACTTAGACCAAGAGATAAAAATTCGAAGTTAAAGATGATAATGGGAATGGGGAGGGCGTATGAAATGAAATAGGCCAAGTGTGTGTAGAACACGTATAACATGAGAAGAAAACACAGGCTAGGTCAAACTCTGGAAAACAGATGGATGGAAGTCGCTAAGAGAGAGATAAAGTATGATATCTGTTTAAAAATATTTTTTTATTAAGCCATATATACATAGATCATGAATACATTTATGCCTTTGTGGGATTCAATGTGTTGATGATTTGTACAGATTGGAGTGCTTACATCCCACTAATTAACATAGCTTTCACCTCATTTACTTAATCACAGTGTTAAGACATTTGTGTTCAATACTTGATAGATTTGACTTGTACCCTTGCAATATGCTTCATAGGTGAGGTCCCACCATTAATCCTCCCTCTATCGAACCACCCCCCTCCCTATTCACCCTTCTCCCCTTCTCTCCTTCATCCTGGGCTATAGTCGGTGATTCATCTCTCATATGAAAGTCTGAGTGATTATAAATAAAACAAATTTAAAACACAATTCTAGGTAGATGAAAAAATCCAAGGAAGTATTGAGTCACAAAAGTCAAGGAAAAAGATTGTTGAAAAAGAGGATGCTGAGCAACAGTCAACTAAAGACAGAACTGAAAAGTGTATGTAGGTTTTACAGCAGGGAGGTCATCAAGACTCCCACCCAGATGGAAGGAATGAAATGTCTCATATGGGATTTCAGGTACCTGTATTACCTTATTCTAGGTGAGAAGGCATTGTCAGGCCTTCAAAATCAGTTATCAAGCGAAGGACCATCTCTGCTACCTTGCAAGAAAGATTGACCCTATTCCTACTGGGGTGGACACTTCGCAAATAGCAATGTTTCTACTGACATTTTCTAAGAAAATATGTTTATTTTTGTCCAGTGACCTTATCCTCTTCATCATTCCTAGGGGTTCTCCATCTAATCCCCTTTCTGAACCATTCATCATTTTCTCTATAAAAGACTCAAATTCCCAAGATAACATTTCTCAGGAAAAATCATCCCTGTGTTTCTTGGGCATATCCATTCAGGAAGCTTAGCCTAAGTGCTTTTCATTGTCTTCTGCCATATTGATTGCTTTTTAGGCAGACGGGAGATTTGGTTTATCTGCCCTTCATCAAGCTCAGGCCCCTCAAAGACTAAAATGTTTTCCATGCTTCCAGAAATAATGCTGAAGGTTTGCATTAGCTGGGGAACTCCCTAGAAAATATAATGAATGAATTTAGAAAGCAAAATAAAAATCCTGGCGTATCCACATGTCAACACAGTGGCAATGCATTTGCCTGCATTTTAAATATCTCCTAAGTAATTAAATCTGTGTCACTCTCTGCAGCAGTGTACCTGAGATGAAAAATGAATACAGCAAAACAAAATGGCAAATGGGCAAGTGAGCCCATTTTCATTATCCAATGTGGAAAAATGCAAAGGAGACTGACTTGTAAGTGGCCCTCTAGTTTTATATCTCTGTGACTCATTGGGCTCGGTAAAGCCAGAACCTCACTTCCTGGAAGTCAGTCATAAAACCATAGTCAGTACTGGAGACAAAACCAGTCTGTTTTTCCTGGCTCAGACATGCCTATTGGCCATACTGGGAAAAATTAGTTACTCTAGACCAGTGGTTCTCAACCTGTGGGTCACAACCTCTTTGTGACAATGAAAATATATCAGATATTTACATTATAATTCATAATAGTAGCAAAATTATAGTTAGGAAGAAGCAATGAAAATAATTTTATGGTTGGGGGTCACCATAACATGAGGAACTGTGTTAAAGGGTCTGGGCATTAGGAAGGTTGAGAATCACCGCTCTAGACAAAGTCTTTTATCCTGGGTGCTGTATCTGATAACATAAATGAAATTACTACTTGTTAACTTTTTCACTAAAAATAGAAGTTACTAAAAACTAACATTGGAATTAATGTATCTGATTAAAATTTCTCTACAACGTCAGAGAAGTATTCTATATGGGAAGTATATAAAGAAAATAGGAATTTTTGGTAAAATGTTTATAAAAAGGCATGGGAATGTTGTTTTTGTTGATGAAAAAGTAATTTTGCCTAGTTCAGAGATTTTTAAGAATTATTTTAAATTAAAGGAATAAAGAAATGATGGCTAAAACAGAATGGGTATAAAAAAATGGGAGAAATAGCCGGGCACTGTGGCAGGTGCCTGTAGTCCCAGCTACTTGGGAGGCTGAGGCAAGAGAATAGCCTAAGCCCAGAAATTGGAGGTTGCTGTGAGCTGTGTGACTCCACAGCACTCTACCGAAGGTGATAAAGTGAGACTCTGTCTCTAAAAAAAAAAAAAATGGAAAAAAAAAGAATGATAAAAATCATAAAGAGTTATTAAAGGTTTATAGAAATCTTATCATCAAACTGTGTAAGAGTGTATGGATTTGTTTACAGGGGCTTTTTGTAAATTAGCATTAATAACACAAATGCAAAGATAAGATAATGCAAAGATTTGTTTTTCTTTTTTAAATATTGTAAGATTTCATGCAACGTTAATAAGAGATAAAATATTTTTGTTTATCTTTTGAATAAGCTGAATAAGATAGAGGAGAGAGACAGTTTGCCTCTTTAACAACTTGTCTTTCAATCTGTCATTATTAGGTCTTATTGTTTGGAAAATGGAGAGCCTCCCTATCAAAGAGTGCAGATTTTAACTTATGGAAATCTTTCCATTATCAATTCACTTATTTTATAATGACATATGATCCTACTCTGAACAATTATTTTAAGTGGCATTTAACTTTCTTTGGATCTTATTTTTATTAATGTGCTTTTAATATATATTCCAAAATTATATAAGATTTCTAAAATTAAGATATGTTGGGTACATGTCACTAGTAACAATTATGACTATTATGTTATATTGCCAACTGTGTCTTAACCATAGCTATTTTAAGATATTTTGCCATCCATACACTATTTTTATTTTACTTTGATTCTTCTCTAAAAACAGTCTTTAAATGGAGACAGTCTAAAATTTGCTCCTTCAAGAAAATTTATAGAAAGGACTCTGACAGGTATTCTGAAATATAGGGTTCTGATAAATTGGGAGATTTTACCATAGGATTGAAAAAAATCTTCTAAGACTAATAAAAAAAAGCTGACCACATCTGTACCAGAATGTTCATTGCAGCCCAATTCATAATTGCTAAGTCATGGAAGAAGCCCAAGTGCCCATTGACCCACGAATGGATTAATAAATTGTGGTACATGTATACCATAGAATATTACCTAGCGTTAAATAAAGATGGAGACTTTACCTCTTTCATGTTTACACAGATGGAGCTGGAACATACTCTTCTTAGCAAAGTATCTCAAGAATGGAAGAAAAAGTATACAATGTACTCAGCCCTACTATGAAGCTAATTTAAAGGTTTCATATGAAGGCTATAACCAAACTATAGCACAAGAATATGGGGAAAGGGAGTGGAGGGCAGGGGTGAGGTGGGGGTGGAGGGAGGGTAGTTGGTGGTGTCACACCTATGGTGCATCTTAGAAGGGTATAGGCGAACCTTACTAAATGCAGAATACAAATGTCTTCATACAATAATTGAGAAAGGCCATGAAGGCTATGTTAATCAGTTTGATGAAAATAGTTCAGATTGTATATGAAACCAG